>JASDQU010508146.1:23457-34550 GCA_032191745.1 Picea mariana
TGTAAAACAGAGGTAGCAGCCTCACATTGAGTTGGTGCTCAATTGTAAATGATGTACAGAACAGAAAAAGACTGCCTATCATTTCGAAGAAGAATAGGTTTTCTCCCTTTATGGGTTTCCTTGTGAAAATCTGTCTCTGTGTGTATTTTATGTGTGACTGATGTTTTTTACTCTTACTGTCCATATGCTATATGATTGGTTGATGACACATGAAGAAATCTTAATAATTGTTTTAAAAGGTATAAAATTGTTGAAGCTTATAAACAACTGATTCACCCCCCCCTCTCAGTTGTTCTAGTATTTCCAACAGGTTATTTCTTGGTAAATTGTAAGTATTTTTCTGCAAAACTTCTTGATTGAATGGTTGTAGTTTAATTTCTTGCATATGTTTATGAATATTGCTGAATCAAAACCCTAGGGGACAAGCACATAAGTAGGTCATTGTCTCATGTCCCCTGATAGAGAAATCTTTAGCCATTGTTGAGGAAAGAAAGAGCCTAGCCATTGCTACACTCCTATTTCCTCTTCCTCTTTGCTAGCCGTACTATTTTGAAGCCAAGAAGATTGAGATGTCCCTGGCCTAGGTTTACTACACTAGGGTCGTACTCTTTCTAGGGTTTGCTGAAAGGCCTTGCTGTAGCAACACCTTATCTCATCAAACCCTATTGTTTTGGTTATATACTTTATTCTTGAGCTAGCCGTTTTTCCAGGAAGGAGGAGAGAGCACGAGGCCTTGCTGTAGCAACACTGGAGTGAGCCTCTCTCCCCTAGGGTTTTGATTTTGAGGCCTTGCCTTACCAACACCTCAAAACTCTTCCCTCTAGTCCTTAAAATCTTTGCCTCCTTCAACCCTTGCGTCCTTCACCTTTGACTCCATTAAACCCTAAGGCATTGATCTAAAGTCCTCTAACGTTGAAGTGAAATTTGATCACAACACTCTCAAACACTTTGAATTGAAACCCTAACTACACTAACCCTAGCTCTACCTAACCCTACTAACCCTAAGTGCTGACGTCATAATTGGTTATTTCATCTTTAATGCAGCAATGTTTTGTTTTAAGAGCAATTGAATGATGGTTTAAGCATTAATTGAATAAGGTGTTGATTGGTTACATTGAATGCTACATTGTTCCAATATTTATTGGTGAAGTGTTATAACTTTTCATTGATATTGATAAACATTGACTTCGTCAACATTTATTGGTAATTGCTTATATGTATTTATCAGATAGTCTTATGAAGTACTAACCCATTGAAATAGCTTGCACATATTAGTTTGCTGTTGCTTTGTTCCAGGCAGGTACACTTCTTTGGGGGGTTTACTTCTTAAATTGGCCTTTGGCCGGACTATCTGTTTGGGTGGTGACTTGTGAAGGGGGAAAACCTTATCTTGGTCTTATTAGCCTTTTGCCTCTTCAAAACCCCAGGTCACCGGGGACGCCTCCCCTGGGCCTAACCCCCCTAAAGAGAAAGAACCATCCCATTGTGGTGACATTGGGTGGGATTGGTTCCTGTTACGCCAGTTTGGCCTTCTATCTTATAGCCTTTATTCTAGCTACAAACTGTGCGATAACAGGTCATGTTTGCAAGTGTGTATAAGGACGACAACATCTTTGGTGTCGTTGTCGGGGATAAGCAATGTTTTAAAAACCGAAACCGGTTGAGGGTTCAACTTGAACTGGAACCGGAACCAGTAATGAATCGGTCGAACCGGTTTCAATGAACTGGTTTTTAAAAAAATACATAAAATATTTAAATTTTAACGAAAAAAAATATTTTTAAGATTTTAAATCATGTTTCCAAAGCATTAGAGACAATTAGAGACAACATATCCAAAGTATGCTCATGAATATATCAAAAAAACACCAAGTGCAATACATATCTAGAGATTGGAACATAAATACATAATCAACGAGGCTGTAAATGGCCTCTACAACATCAAATAACATACTAAGTTAGAGTCACTGATACTATAGGTGGGAATGCCAATGAAAAATACAAAATAGCCATAGGGTAGATACTAGAACCGTAGATGGAAGAACCTCATAGCTCATGAGTCGTGACTGTCAATAGTCCTCCATGTCATAATCATCAAGATTGGCATCACTACCACTACTCTTTCCTCCATTCTCCTCCTCCTCCTCCCCTATATCCAATGCAATCCGTGCATTTGTTGATGTGGACTCTGGAGGATGACCCCTCAAGAGGATCACCATCATCAAAAGTGACTGGCTCTAGCACTAGTTCATTAAGATCCAAGTTGGCTAATGCCAACTCAACACTATTGTTCAAACCCTTATCATCAGAAAACACATCCCACATCTTTTTCTTTCCCTTCAACCACTTTTCTCTCTGCTTGTATATAAGACGGAGGTTGGTGTGCACATACACTACTAAGTCACCGGACACGACGACAAACTACAAAGAGAAGAGTTCAATAGAAGAGTTTATACTTGAGTGAAGGGTACGTTTTTACTGGGGTCGTGACAAAAGAGTTCAACCATCAATGCCACCAACATCGAGGTACATAAAGGGCTTGGTTCTCTTGATTAAATGTCAGTTCCATACCCTCATACATGATAGAATCCAGTGGAAACATTGCAATCTTGCCAATCTTGAAATCCTGAAAACTGTTAAGTCTGCTGAATTTTGAATGGGACCTAAAATTCTACTTTCTCCATATGAAGTCCAATGAGGTTGGAACCACTCTCAAACATCCTGAAAGAATTAATGGTAATGTTAAAAATTTAAGTAAAAGGATGGAAATGAAAGATAAAGGAGAATGTCACTTTTACTTACCATTAATTACTAGGGTGGGTGAAATGGAGGGGGTGGGGACCTCTTTAAATAACATTAATAAGGCAAAATAATCCTCACTTGCACACCAAAACACCTTACAACTCCAACTTGCATGAGAAAACATGGGCCAAGTACTTCACTGTTACTTAGGTTTTAGGTTTTAGGGGGTTTTAGAGGGTTTTTGGTTTCTGGGACCAAACCGGTCGGCCGGTTTGGTCATAAACCGACCGACCAGTTTGAACCGGTCGACCATCAAATCGGTCAAACCAGCCGGTTCCGGTTCCGGTTCAACAGTTTTTAAAACACTGGGGATAAGTCATTTATCCTTGGTCAAAACGACTTAACTTATTTTTTTTTAAGAACTAAACAATAAACTTTAGTCCCTAATTTTTTTTTTAACTTGCATTGGTTATTTTTGTTTTCTATCTTTCCAAGTGGTGACTCCATTGAACAAATCTATCAAGTGTACTATAGGGAGCAATCCTTGTAGGCTGCTTGAAAGTCTTGGAGACGAAGCACTCATTAACATCCAATTCTTGTTTCAACTTAATAATCTAACTTTTGTTTTCCTTCTTGTATTTTCTTTGTCTGATGCTCTTGTTTGTTTGATAAACTTGGTCATCTGGCTACTCCACTTTAAATAGTTTGACAAAGTATTCTTCAAGAAGGAACTCACGGCTTGTTTTGTTTCATCCTTGAACTCGAAAAGGTTTGTGGATGAAGTTAGCATGTTTCCTTTCTTGTTGGGTCCTTAGTAATCTTGTGTCCCAGTCCTTTTCTTTAGACCTTTGTTTAAATGATCTAGTTAGAAATGGGTGGTTTTTATAATCCTCTTGATTTTTCAGGAATTGTTGGTTATCCTCATGATATATTTGAAGATGTTATTGATAACATTCCTGACTATCATGATTTTGATGATGGTAGTGCTCACATTAGGGCCTTCACACAATGTATTGATGAATGGTGTGATCCACCTATTTATGAAGATGTTCTAATGCAATTGTTTGTCATGACTCTTTGTGAGGAGTTGGCTTATGATTTAGATGATGAGGAGTTCAAGACCATGTGGGACTTGCTGTTTGCCTTTTTGGACAGATTTGGGGATGATTGGGATGAAGTTTACAATGAATTGGTTGATGATTTTATGGAAAAATGGAAGAGGAAAAATCTTCTAGATATTGAAACAACTAGTTCAGATATAAAGATAGATGCTCCACCAGATCCCATTTAGGAGCTTAAAGAAGTCATTTTGAACATCCAATATGCCCATAGTGAACAGCTTGAGGCCATACAATTTGCCCATACCAGAGAGTTTATGGCCATGGAAGATCAATTGGAAATCATGGAAGCTAACTTTACAGAGACTTATATTGAATATCCAGACCCCCTTGAACTTGAGCTTGACAATGAAAAAGATGAGGAAGTTCATAGGGGAATTCCGAATGAATCTATGGATGAGCTAGTTACTAATTTTGAGAAGACTAAGGATTTTGAGTTTGAAATTGTTGAATATCTAGATAATTCAAGTCCCCACCCTCCTCCCGAGGAACCAATCTTTTTGAAGGAGAACCTTGACAACCTTGAGGAAAACAATGTAATGGTTCCTTTGACATGTTCATTTTCAACATCTCAACCAAAAGATGAATTTATGCAGAATTATGAGGAAATGGAAGGCGACTTCAGTTTATCAATGTCATATCATTATGAGTATTGGTTGGCCTTCCACCTTGACAGTCATGAGCAACAAAGTATTAAAAGATTACACGGCTTGTCATATTCCAGTGTTGGGTTGGATAGAGGAAGGGGCATGATTCTTGGCTAGTTCTTCCTCTCAAAAAATTCCAAGTTGATAAAACTTAGGAAGGGATCTTCTGTGAGTCATCCTGGACAAGGATTTTTCAGACACTTGTGGCTTCATTCCATCCATTGCATGGATGGTTGTAACGTATCTCTAACCCTTCTCCTTATTTCAATTTTGTATTATTTCATTCATTATGTCATTATGTACTTAGATTTATTTTTGTATCATAGTTTCATGTTGTAATTAGAAATGTTGTACAATGGTTATTTCTTTATGTAATTGTTGTTTATAGCATTTCATTTGTCATATATATGTATATTTATGTTGGGTATTGGTGAGCCCTATGTTTTGTAGATGTCGGATTCTCGTATGCTCTCCCCAAATGTGAAGATCAAACACAGGTCCCCATTGGAGCCAGATGTTGACCACCTATTCAACTAGGGGGTCAACTCCATGTACCATGAAGATATGCATCATCAGATGCTACCAAGTCAGAAACTATTTGGTTTTACAAGGCAATTTTGGCCTCGAACACGTATTTTTATAACTGGAATTTCTTCTCCCCTGCGTGGGATAATAATGTAATAGGTCTGCATGGATCATAGTTAGGTCAGTTACCTCAGGATTTCTTCATTAGGAGAGTTCCTTTCACTGAGTGTTTTTTATCCTCAGGTTATTAATTTGGCTTTTCAGCCTTATTAATCTCCCTTGAGTTTTTCACTCCCACCATTAATAATTCCTCCAAAGTGGTGAAAGACGTTCTAATGGATTTATCTTCTGGTAGCTAGTGTTTAGGAATGATGTAAATGACCATGTATGACATCTCAGAAAGTTTCATGGAATTCCGTAGAGTCTAGATAGGTTTTTTTTATTAATTAAAATTGCCTAAGGTTGGGTAATTTAATTAATAAATTTAATTATTTTTGAGCAAATATTTTAAAAGCTAGGTCCTTGGGATTTTGATAGGGGTATTTGTGCTCAAAAGAAATGGAATGAGACCCCCTACATCCTTGGACCAAGTTTCATCTTAGTCGAACAACTTTTTCTAGGTGTTTGTCCACTAGAGAGTCTTAGTTAGTCAAAATAACAATTTTAATTGCTAGTCATGACATATGAAAAATGTTATTTTTGTAATTTTTGAGCAAATGGAGTAAAGTAAAGATGGAAAATGATGAGAAAGACTATTCCTAACCTTTTCCAACCCTCACATCACCCCCTCACCTAGCCATTAAGCAAAAACGTCACTTTCCCTAGAGAGGTGTGCCCCCCTTCTAGAAAGTCTCCAAAAAGTAAAAGATAAATAAAAAAATTAATGGGAGACTTATTCTATCCCTTGGTGTGCCTCCCTAGACCCTACAACTCATCATTTGACTTGTCAAAGCCTTGCCAACTCACTCCAACTCATTGCCACTTTATTCATCCATGCCAAAACCCTAACTTACCAAAACCCTAAAAGTGACTTTTCCTTGATGTGTGACACTTGTAACTCTTGTCTTGAATCTTTTTAATTTCTGCACATACAAGCAATTTGATAGTTAACATTATTGTATCCATTGTATCTTTGTTTATTATAACTTTGTTGTAATCTTTAGATATTCTTTATTGTAATCTTGTATCTAGTTTGTATCTAATTGTAATCTTTGTAATCTTTGTAACTTTTGTGTAATTCATCGCCCTCAAACTTTAGTTGACCCCATTGCCCAATCCTAGGCACTAGTCTTAATTGTCCTAGGGAAAGGTTTGATTTTCATATTGAATCATTGTATCTTGCATTGCTGCCTTTGCATCATAGGCTAGATTTTCCCCCAACCTTTAAACTAATTAAAACCAACTCCTAGAACTTAACGTTAATCTCATCTAGAAACTAGGGTCTACCCCCCTTGGCTTCCCTGGGAGTGAGCTTAGACGGAAGAGGTTCAAGTCAAAGTGACAACGTGGTCTTTGAACCTAGGCATTGTGCCTCCAAGGACACACTAAGTGAGCTGGACTTTGCTCATGTTTGCAAGTGTGTATAAGGATGACAACAGTGTTGTAGCAGTATTCCCCCAAGTGAAGCCATTTAACCCATGCTTTTTGCTGCCTTGCCACATAATTCCTGAGGTAGCTTTCAACCCATTTGTTGACTATCTTTGTCTGGCCATCCGTCTGAGGGTGATAACTGGTACTAGTTGTTAGGGCCGTACCTACTAACCTGAAGAGCTCCTGCCAAAATGTGCTCATAAACCTGTTGTCCCTATCACTCACTATGGTTTTGGGCAAACCATGCAATCTGAAAACTTCCCGGAAGAATAGGTCTGCAACCTATGTTTCACTGTAATCTGTGGCAATGGTAAAAAAGTGTGCAAACTTTGTCAACCTGTCCACTACCTTGAAAATGCAATCTTTGCCCTAAGCCTTGGGCAACCTTGTGATGAAATCCATAGATATGCTTTCCCATTTGTGCTTCGGAATGGGAAGTGGTTGTAGTAATCTTGGTGGGTGAGTGTGTTCATCTTTGTTGGCCTGGCAAGTGCTGCATTCCTTGATGTGGCTCATCACATCTTCTTTCAAACCCTTCCAAGCAAACCTCTCTCGAACCTGTCTGTATGTCTTAATGAAGCCTTGATGTCCTGCTACTGGTGAATCATGGCATGCTTGTAGCACCTTGGCCTTAAAGGTTGATTCGAGAACCGACAAAATTCGACCCTTGTAGTATATGATATCATCCATGATTCTGAAATTGTCATCTTGCACCTGCCCATCCATCACTTCGCATGCAAATTTGTTTTTAGAATATTGCGCCAAAAGGTGGGCCTTCCAATCCACTAGGATATCGGTCATGGCATAAACTGATGGTTTTCTGGATAAGGCATCTGCTACCACATTATTTTTTCCTTTGAAAATTCTATGTCAAAGTCATAAGCTTGGATTTTGCTCACCCACTTTTGTTGCCTTTCATTCAAGTCCTTCTGATCTAGGAAGTACTTGAGGCTGTTGTGATCTGTCCTCACAACGAATTTTGCCCCAATTAAATACTGCCTGAACTTAGCCAATGCATGCATGATGGTGACGAGGTAAAAATATGATTCCCAATTGTTTGGTGTCACTCTACACTCTATCACTCATTTGTCAACCCAGGGTTCATTGTGTGCTTACGAGGCACTCTGTGCTATTTGCACAGAAAAGGGAACTAGTATACTGTAACTATGATTACGAAATAAATGAGTCACAAAACCCTGATCCTTTCAGTCTTATGGTGGTATCTCTGAAAACTAAGCTCTCTAAAATATCATAAACTTAATCTTTGAATGTTCACTTGACTGGGATCTATGAGAACTGAGATTCTATAGCAACTGTGCATATGTATAAAAGAAATGCTAGGGTCTATAAAACTCAAAAAATTACAATGCTGTAACAGCAAGGGTAAAGTACTTAATGGTCCCTGTCCTCGGCTCTGTGGATGATGCTAAAGCTTGTTATGATGGTAGATTCTTTTACCTACACTTTGTTACACATACCCAGATTTATTTACACAAACCTAGAGTTTAACCATGAGGTGTTCGGGTAACAACAGATTTGATTTTAGATGCTGGATGAAATCTATTCACCTTAATAATCTTTAACTGTCATTATTCAGCAGATGTCCAGGGCCATTATGAAGCATATAACCATTACTCAGCAAACTGTAAAATAAATCTTAGAAACTAACAATCTGATCAGCATATATATCTAATTATCATGCATGAGTTTAACGAACAACAAAAGATATAACCAGCAAAAGAAATAATACAGACTGTACCTGTGAGTGGGCACTTGCTCACTTTACTTCCGTATTCACACTTTACTAATTTATCAACAGAGAATGACCACGCACATTAGAAAATATATATATCAGAAATTCAGAAAGTCAAGACAGTATTCACTCGGTCTAATGCTTGATATGTCTTACACACTAAATTGTCTTTGCTCAACCGAGCATACATATATATACAAAAATGCTTGGCTAAGAATAGCTCTGTGCAAAGCGCCAATCCCCTAGATTCTAGGAAAATTGTTAAAACAAACTGATGCCTAATTCATCCACGTATCCACTGGCTGTTCACGTCTTGGATGCGTTGAGTAGACTGTTATGCATGTTCCTGTTTTAGTTTTACCACATGTGATGAAGTAAGGATGCTGAGCATCTTATTTATTGCTCACGGGTATGTAGCCTCCACGTTGATAACCATCAGCCCTGCCACTTGCCTATATGTAAGCTGCCCATTCAAAGCATATCGTACTGTGTAGGTGCTGATACGTATATGCAAAAAATAGAATGTGGTTGCTGTGCTTGGAAATATATCTTCTTAAAATATCCTCTTTATATATTTCCATAATTTGCCTTGCATCGATACACATCTCCGTATGAACTTGGAACCTTGCATTATGTAGCTAGAACATGGAGCCTTGCATTCTGTAGCCATAGTTAATGTTATTGAAAACCACACATTTTAATAATTCAAATATGTTCTAAAGTTCACTCTAATCCTAATTTATGAACAAAAATCAAGAAGATTATGTGGCAATAGTAATACCTATGATAAAGGTGGAACTTTATAAAGATAAGTATGTGGAAAACATAAAAGGAGGGCAAAATGCATGTGTATTTATAGGAGATAGGAAACAAAAAGATGCCAAAATGGGGGTTCATCATTTCCCCCTTGCCGATCTGGTTGCATGTCCTAATGCAACCTATTCCTCCTCTGCTATGCCTGCATGGACCGCCCCCCAGTCATAAGCTGGGTGCCCAAACTCACCTGTATTATAATATCCAAGGGCCCTCTCCATCTGTAACCACTGAAGCCTTTCCTCTTCCTCATCCCATGTAGTAGTGGCTTTGTAGAACCTGCTGGGGCACCAAATAATAGGAAAGTGGAACCTCAGTCCTAGCCATCGACTGCCATACTTGAGTAAGGAGTTAGCATAAAATGAAGCTCGATTGAGTGCCAAACCAAAATATGGATACCCTATGGGGTTCCGGTCCTTTAGATATTTAGGAAGAACTTCCCAAATATCATGAGAGATCAAGAGTGCCTCAACTGAATGTGCCCTAGTTACCTGCATGAAGTCTGCTATGGCAAATCTCTGGTGCTGACGAATGGTGACTATATCTCCCGCGTCTGCCCTCAACCTTTGTAGATCTTCTTTTATAACATGACGCAATGGATACTCATCCCTCACATTTAGGCTTGCCTCAACCTCCATTCTCCTATAGAATTCTGCATTTTTTTTCCATTGAGATAGACCAAGGATGTGAGAGGTGAATGCCCTCAACTGAACATCTCCAACTCCGGGGTTAGGATTCCAGCGGGCATTGTTAGGGAGAATAAAGTTATAAAGATATAACTCACACAACAAGTTTTGGTCTTTCATTTCTGCAGAGACATAAATACTAACAAAATCATCTGGTTGGTTTATCTCATGAGGTTGTCCTGCTGCCAACTGTCTCAGTCTGAAGGCTGCCCACCGATCATGCAAATAGAGAGGATAAGACTTTGGTGGCTCTCTACTAAAAATGCCTTCACAGGCAATTTCAGTAGACTGTTGTACTAGCTTCTTTGTACCCTCTATTTGTTGTTTATATTGTTTAATCTTTTTTGTCCATTTTTGTTCTTGTTGCAGGTACATGGAGCACCATTTCGCCTTAAGATTTTCTATGACTTGTCTGTGGGATTCTTTATTGATGATCCCCAAGTCAAAGAGTTCGTCCTTGTTTCTCCACTGGGGAAGGTCGGGTTTCAATTGCATAAAAGCATGAGTGTTGATGATGATATCATCCAGGAAGGTATTAAACATCTGTTGAGCTTCCTCTGCATGGATCTTAGCACAACTTTCCACTCTTTTTTTTGATACATCTTCCCCCTGTATATCCTCCATTAGGTCTGCTGCATTGTCTGGAATTTTGTGATATCTCAATTTGCTTTTGAGTTTCTTATTCTGCAGCAAGAGTCTTCGATTTTGTTTGAGTAAGGCTTGGCAGCTAGGGCTACAGAACCAGAAAGGCTTGGGTTCAACATGGCTCTTTCCCTTTTTCTTCTTCTTACCATGTCCCTTATGCCCGGGGACAAAGTGTGAAGTGGCTGACATATCTCGAGACTTATCTACCATTTCGATCGAAGAAGGGGAAATGTCGCATCCTATCCAATTTTGCTCTATATCTAACAGTGGGGGTTCTACCCCTGCAGGTTCAGCCTCCATATCTATCATCACCTCATCTTGTTCTTGTCTTGTTTCTGATTTTTCAACGAGCTGTTCATCTGATGCTTCTTTTTCAGATCCCGTATCCTCTATCTCGACAATGGCTGTGTTGTCGCCCTAATGCACACTTGCAAACGTGAGCTAAGTCCGGCTCACTTAGTGTGCCCTCGGAGACACAATGTCTAAGTCCCTGCCCACACTGTCACCTTGGCAGGTACTTCTTCCGTCTAGGCTTACTCCTAGGGAAGCCAAGGGGGGTTGTCCCTAGTTACTAAAT
>JASDQU010508146.1:40759-76334 GCA_032191745.1 Picea mariana
AGAGGTAGGTTTGCCTCTCCAAGTATAAATAGATCCCTCTCCTCACTCCCAACTCACCAATCTTTGTGCTAAAGTTACTATGCTGAAATCTCTCTCACTTCCATCTTCTTGCTCTTGCCATTTTTCCATCCATTCATTGCTCTTGGGAGTCTAGTAGCAACTAGTGGCTACAACACTCACACACTTTTGGTAATGAGAAAAAGCTTTGGAGGATCATTGGAGCATCTTTGAGTATTCTTTTTGCTCTATACACATGAGGTGATATTGTTTGCTTATTGTTTTGTGTTGTTGGTAATAGATCTTGAGTTGAAGTATTTTGCTTGGGTAAGATAGCTTTGAGTATTCTGGTTGTCTTATGTTCATGTTGAATAGCTTAGGATTTGCAAGTATTTCGTTCTAAGTTTATTCAAGATAACTATCTATTCCATGCTTCACATATTTCTCTAAGTTTTGCAGGTCATCTCAAAGGATTCATTGGGATAGCATTGAAGAGGATCCTACCCTTGAGCCCTTCTTACACTTCTAGTCTCTTTCTTGTTCCATTTTAATTTCTGCATCCATTTCTATATATTTTTCAGCTGTTAACTAATCTTAGATAGGTCAAAATTTAAATTTTCATATTCAGATTTTTATACAAAAAATTTCTGTGCAAAAAGCATAAATTTTTTGACAAGTTTAGTGTGTTTTGCAGCATTTCCAGCAAGCTTTTGCTTGCTGTTTTTTGCAGGTTAGTGACAGATCTGAAGGTATATGCTGCCCAAAAACACATAAGAGGCTTCCCAACACACTTCTACTTGGTTGGGTAACACTTTTATCCTTCTCTCTCATTCAAATTTTTGAGTTTCTTCCATATTTCTTCACTCTTTTGGGCCCTAAATCATAAGCTAGCTTAGATTAGTTTGTTTATTCTTTAGTTTAGTTTATTCTTTTGTCCATATGATAGTTAGTTTAGCTTTTATTTCATTTCATTAATTTCTTGTAACTTAGCTACCCTCTTTGGCCAATATTGGAAGGCTTGCCTCCACCTTGGCCATTGAAGTGGTGTTTTCTTTCAAGTTTTTTCTTTCATTTTGCTTCTAAAATTTAATATCAAAGTCATAAGTATTTAAGAGTCGAGATAGTTTCTGCCTGAGCAGTCGGCCAAGAGCCTGTCTAATCTTCGTATCTTCGAAGACATAAGACTAAATGCCCTGCTTTCCTGTGCAGTTATATCTCAGTAGTATTAATCTAACTTGTCGGCACCTTGGGGGAGTCATCCCCAAAATCGCCTTGGCTTAAAGGGAAATTAACTTGTGATGATTTATGATGCTATCTAGTTAGAATATCTTTAGTTATCATCATTTCTAAGTTCTATTTCCTCCAAGTTGTTTCATTTGATATGCTCATAATCTCATGTTTAAATGGTTAAATGATTTATAATGTCCTCTAAATGCTAGATCTTTAGTAACATAAGTCATTTAGCTTGCTTACAACTTTAGCATATGAGATCTAATTTCTTGGTTTAAGATCTTTTCCATAGTCTTGTTTAATCTTCACTATCTAAGCATTATTTTTCACTTAATGATTAACACACTCATGAATAAACAATCTTAGATCTCTCTTTTTCTTAAAGCTTTCACTAAGGCAAGTTGTTCTTGCCATCTTATGTTGGTTTAAGATCTTAAGCATAAACTTGTTAAATCTTTCCTTTCTTCACGCTTACATCTTTCATATGATTTAATACTCTAATATGCATGGTTAATGGTAGATCTTAGCTCTTAAGTTAAATGTCTACAATGATGATGTGATGTTCATGTTACTTAATGTTCATTTATCTATTGTGGTGTAACCTCACATTCTAAGTCATTTCATTTTCAGATCTACTTTCTAAAGCACTCATTAAAATTTAAGTTATCTTGCTTCATGGTTATTTCCTCACATACATAACTTAAATTTTCTTTTCAAGCAAGTTTAATTTTCTGTTATATGTGACAAATTGTCCTTGCTTAAATCTCACACTTAACGTGCAAACTTTATATGTGGAATGGTTCATGGTTAATTGACATATCTATTGCAACTTTCCTTTATGTATTTTATGTGGTGAATGCTTTTTATTTTCAAGCTTTAAAACACATTTCTGTGAGCATTTTCATTTCGGCCATACCCTTAAACGTCCAATTTTGAAGCACTAAAACTTGTCTAAAATTCACCCAACACATCTAAAGACCCACCCGTGGGTCATAACAACACTTAGGAACATTTTTAGGGGCTTCATTCAGCCATCTCCACCATCTAAAACGGGTGGGAGGAAAACAACGAAGGGAAGAGGCGGGGGACCGTCCTCGTGATTTCGTTGGAGAGATCCTTTCCGGGAAGTACTCCTACTGTCAGGGATGACCGAGGAAGCTAGGGTAAGGCCTCGTTTGCCTTACTATCTTGAGCACCAGGCAGTCATTTGGCCAAGGGAGGAGGATGTTTGAAGCACACATCTAGTTTAGGGGGAAGGGAAATAAAATTTATAAAATCTTTAAGCAACTCCTTAAACACATAGTTGCATAGATCACCTTTGTATGTTGGGGGAATTAGATGTATTAATAGGAACACATCATTGGTGATAATACTTTCATTGTCTTATCTATCTTATGTGCAACTTGATGATTAATATTTCTTATGCCTAAGTGAACATTTGAGTAGTCATTGAAATATCTTGTTTATTGATTGTTGTGGTGTGAGTCAAGAGAGTGTTGAGTATCCCACTTGGGGAGGCATCACTTTCTTTGATTCTTGAGTGTTTTTTGTGATTGTGGCCAGTGAAGGCGGTCCAATAGAGTAAGTGCTATTGGGGCATGCTTGGCAAATTGTTGAACACTTACATTTCTTTGTACTTTTGTATCTTGTTGTATCTTTGTAAATGGTGTAATAATTTGTAACACTTAGTATTCTTTTTGTAAGTAATAATAACCTTGGGTTTTTGGGTAGTTTGAATTGATTTACTTGTAAAAATTTTATAATAAACCACCCTTAAACTTTAGTTGACCCCATTGCCCAACCTTAGGCACTAGTCTTAGTCGACTTAGGGAAAGGGCTGATTTTCATATAGATTAGACTTGCACTTTGCATTTGCTGCTTGATCATCTTAGGCTAGTTCTCCCCTTTGGCCTATAATAAATTAAAACTAACTCTTAGAACATTAACACTAAAATTAATCTAGTAACTAGGGACAACCCCCCTTGGCTTCCCTAGGAGTAAGCCTAGAAGGAAGAGGTTCCAGTCAAGGTGACAGTGTGGACTTGGAACCTAGACTTTGTGTCTCCGAGGACACACTAAGTGAGTTGGACTTAGCTCACGTTAGCAAGTGTGTATTAGGACGGCAACACACCCTATGCTCGTGTCTCACCTGTGTAGCTGCACACTATGCTCTGGATGTTGAGCTAACTCAGCTTTAGGCTATATAACCACTGTAATATGCTAGACAATCACTGTAATGCAGCTAACCCGACTCAACTTTACGCTAAACAATCACCGTAATGTAGCTAACCCGACCCGATTTTATGCTGGATAATCACCGTAATCCTCACGCTCTAGCGAACCCGACTCGGCAAATATGCTATGTAATCACTGTTATATAGCTTACCCGGCTCATCCTTATGCTGGATAATCACCGTAAGCTTCACGCTGTAGCTAACCTGACTCGGCAAATATGCGGTGTAATCACTGTAAAATAGCCCGACTCTGCTGTATAAGCACTGTAATAACCCGACTCTGCAAAGACTATTCGATATTTGCTCTGTGGGAGACCCCGATTCCGCTCTTCGTATGGTGGCTAAGGACTAAACATGGGATAAGTTTATCGGGATAAGGAACGAGTGATCATGGCGGTGCATTGGCGTGTGTTATGACAGGTGATGTGTCGGGGGTAGCCGTTGATGCCAAGGTTTCAAAAAGGATATGGTCTGGGGTGGTTTGAAATCATGGTTGTGTGCATACAGAGGGAAATAAATCGCGGGTTGTTGGAATGATCGCTCCTTAATGGCTGTCATGGGTGATGATTATTTGCTATGTAATGGCCAAGAAAACTAAAGATATGCAAAGTATGAATGGTCGGGTATAATAGTCAAGTGTGTAGCTACCAAGGGATAGTAGATTTGGTGATGTGGTTAGGCAAGGTCATTAGCTGTCATTTATCACTTTATCATGTAGCATACTAAGACAAGGTTGTATGGGTAATGGGTAGTCCTTAGATGTAAGGCTTAGTGAGATATGGGGTTAATGGTATTATCACTTACCAATTAATCTCTCAATTTTTAATTCATAAAAGAGAAAAAAGAATGAGTTTTTAGAAAAACCTAAACCAACTAGTTGAGAGAGTGCAAGCGGTCCTGGTTATCTTGTTGACTTCTTTGGTCATGACATGCCTCTTCATAAGCCTGCAGGATCAATGCATTATTTGTAATTTGACCACATCTTTGTAACTTAAGAAAATGAAAATGTAGATTGTGAGCTCATCACCCGAGATTTGTTGCTCATAGATTATTATTATTATTATTTTATTTTTTATTTTTTTTTTAATTTTTTTATTTTTAACAAACCTTGTCTGCCGGTGATCCGGTTTTCAAACAAGAGTTCGTTCCGTTGCGCCCTGAGGGGTTTTCATAACCGATTTTTTTTTTTAACTAAGTGATATTGGCCAGAAATTGGTTTTCCAATATCATTAGTGCCGGCAGCGCCTGAGGCCATGTTTTCACTGCCAGATCTTTATTATATTGTTCTCTTTTTTTTTTTTTTTTTTTTTTTTAAGTTTGATCAATGTAGAAATAGATTACGGAATAGCGGGCACAGGTGGCGATGCCACTGTGCCCATTATATTGAGATCAATATATTTTACTACTTCCCGAATAAATTCCTCCTTGGTCTTGGGTTTCTGATATAGCCTCAGTCGATGACAATTTTCCATGAGTGATTTCCTTGCTTTGTCAATAGTACGGAGTTTAACAGAGCCATTCTCATAGACTGTATCTACCTCGTATGGTCCGAGCCATCGAGTGTGGAACTTGCCTTTAAAATCCTTATACCGTGAATCAAATAGGAGGGCCCAATCCCCCACTTTAAATTTCTTTTCTTTGATGAATTCATCCTGCCATTTAGTTCTCTGCTGTTGAACTAGAGTAGTTTGATGTATTGCAACTTGGTGAATCTCATCGAGCTCATTAGTCTGCTCAAGCCTATGCTGTTGGGCTTCTAAGAGATCCAAACCCACTTGTAGTGCAATTCTCAGTGTTTTGATCTCAAACTCAATGGGGAGAACCACATGCTTTCCATACACTAATTTGTAAGGAGTAAACCCCGTGGTGTTCCTCTAGGTGGTTTTGTAGGCCCATAGGGCCTCTGGGAGCCTGTCAGCCCAATCTTTATGATTATGCTGGACTGTTTTAGTCAGAATAGCTTCTAACACTCAGTTTGTGACTTCTACCTGGCCATTTGCCCGAGGATGGTACGGAGTTGACATCCGGTGCTTAATCTTGAATTGCTCGGTGATGGATTCGATGAGTCGTGAAGTAAACTGGGCTCCTTGATCAGTGACGATCTCCCGAGGAACCCCAAAGCGGATGAATATATCTTCGTATAAGAAGTTAGCCACTGCGTCCTCTGTGGCCTTTGGAAGTGCTTTGGCTTCGACCCAATTGGTTACGTAGTCACTAGAATGTGCACTTTCTGCTTTGATGGTGGGTTAATAGGTCCCACGAAATCCAGGGCCCACTTCTCGAAGGGTTCTATTTGAAGCCGAGGCTGAAGTGGCATTTCATCTGACTTCATGGGTCGTCCCATTCTTTGACACTTGTCGCAACTCCTGACGTACTGCTTGGCGTCCCTAAAGATGGTTGGCCAATAATACCCTAGGTGTAATACTTTATTTTCAGTTATTTTATCTGCGAAGTGACCTTCGCAAGGTTCATCATGGCATGCTTTTAAGATATCATACATCTCGTCCTCTCGAACACAGCGTCGTATAATATGATCGTGTCCGGTACAGAAGAGATATCCTTCGATCCAAGAATATGTTGCGCTCTGCCGGATAACCCTTTGACGTTCTTTTGGGGAGAGATGTTGCGGGAGTCTACCTGCAGCCAAATAGTTAGCGACATCTGCAAACCAAGGTGTATTAGTAGATAAAGCAAATAAGTGTTCATCAGGGAAGTTATCTTCCACTGGAATGGTTTCTCCATCGTTGGTGAGTCGAGAGAGAAAGTCAGCGACGACATTTTCCTTCCCCGGTCTATCAATGATTGAAATGTCGAACTCTTGGAGTAAGAGCAACCACCTAGTTACTCTACCATTGGTGATGGATTTGTTCATAAGATAACGAATGGTGGAGTGATCAGTATGTACGAAGACCGAATAACTGTGATGTAATGACGAAATTTGTTAATAGCATATACGATAGCAAGGAATTCTTTCTCGGTTACGGTATAGTTCTTTTCAGCAGGGGTAAGGTTCTTACTGATGTAGTAGATAGCATATGGACGTTGTTCTTCTTTCTGTCCAAGAACAACTCCAATGGCTGTATCTGAAGCATCTATAGAGATATGAAAGGGTATGGTCCAGTTGGGGCCATGCAAAATAGGTGCAATGGATAACCTTTCTTTTAAAGTTTCAAATGCGGTCTGACATTAATCATTCCAGGAAAATTCCGTAGCTTTTGTGAGTAAGGAAAACAGGGGAGATGCTATCTTTGTAAAATTTTCGATGAATCTTCGATAATATCCTGCGTGTCCTAAGAAACTACGGACGTCTTTCTGAGTTGTGGGAACTGGAAGGTCACGAATGACTTTGATCTTAGCAGGATCTACCTGGATCCCTGTAGGTGATATGTGGTGTCCTAGCACAACCTCCTCAGTACAAAGCATATGGCATTTCTCATGGATAAGAGAGAGGTTGGTTTCTTGGCATCTAATCAAGACCTTTTCTAAATTTTCTACAGCTTCTTGAAAGGTATCTCCATACACAGTAAAATCATCCATATAGATTTCTACACAATCGTTGGTCGAATATGAGAATATCCCTAAGACAACCCTCTGAAATGTAGCGGGGGCATTGCATAGCCCAAATGGAAGCACTCGGTAAGCATAGGTTCCCCATGGGCATGTAAAAGTGGTCTTCTCTTGATCCATAGGGGTGATCTGTATCTGATTAAATCCACTAAACCCGTCAAGAAAAGAAAAGTACTTTTTCCCTGCCAGGGTATCTAAGACTTGATCAATGAATGGTAATGGGAAGTAATCTTTCAAAGTGGACTTATTCAACTCCCTGTAGTCAACACAAATACGCCACTTGCCATTCTTTTTCGGCACAATAACCAAGGGCGAAACCCATTTGCTATCGGAAATTGGGTAAATGAAATTTACGTCAAGGAGCTTCTGGAGCTCCCCCTTGACTATGTCCTTCAGAGCAGGGTTCATCCTCTACTGAGGTTGCTGAATAGGTCGGGAATCCTCCTTAAGATAGATGTGATGGGTACATAGCATAGGGTGGATCCCTTTCATGTTAGTATAGTCCCAAGCAAAGGCGGAACTGTGTTTTCTTAGTATTTCTATGAGTTTCTTTTGTTGACAAGAATCTAGCTTAGCATTGATATTCAAGGTCTTTCCTGGATGGATTTCAACAACTAAGCTTTGGTTCCCAGGGGTAGCCTCTATAGGAACCAATTCATCTAGTATTTGTGTTGGCTCAATTGGTGAATAGACTTCTTGGAACTTCTCTCCAAGGATGTGCTCCAAGGTTGGATGACTGGCTATGTGAGGATGTGCTAAACACGTACAGATCAGATCATCTTCAGTAGCTTGTTTAAATGTTGATGCTTGATCAAGAGTTAACAGAGGCTGTGCGGGTTCTTCATCGCTATCCTCGGCCCAAGGAGAATTCTCTAGGTCAGGGGAAGGTTTAGCAGGAGGATAGAGGGTCAGCTTTTTAGTGGAGTTTCCATGGGAGATGGTCATATTACCTGATTTGCAGCCGATATATGCGTCAGCAGTGGCTAACCAGGGTCTCCCCAGAATCATTGGATATCCCCCTAAGTTGGCCTTTCGTTGTAGGACCATNTAGGTCAGGGGAAGGTTTAGCAGGAGGATAGAGGGTCAGCTTTTTAGTGGAGTTTCCATGGGAGATGGTCATATTACCTGATTTGCAGCCGATATATGCGTCAGCAGTGGCCAACCAGGGTCTCCCCAGAATCATTGGATATCCCCCTAAGTTGGCCTTTCGTTGTAGGACCATAAAGTCAGCTGGATATTCCCACGAGTCTACAGAAACAATTACATCTTCCAGCATCCTCTCAGGTTTTACTGTAGATCTATCTGCTAATTGAAGGACTGTAGGGGTTGGTCGAAGACCAGGCAACTGGAGTTTCTCCATGGTTTCTTTAGTCATTACATTGATGGCCGCCCCTAAGTCCACTAAAGTGTGTGCAATGGAAATGTTATTGATGTTGACTTTTGACTATCGGACTTCCTGGGTCCATGTATTTGGCCATAAATACTTTTCCTAGCATTAGATCCGCTAACTTTCCTATGCCATGAACAATTTCTGGGTCTTTCTTCTTCCTCCCTGGTTTCTTTAAGCAGAGTTCCCGAACAACTTTAGCATAGATTGGAACATCCTTGATAGCTTGAAACAGGGGAATTTTTACACATACGTTTCGGAGTTATCCCAAAAGGTCAAATTCCGGTTGTGCAGGGGCCTTTTCTATATTTAGCCTTTCCGGATAAGGTGGTTCTGTGAGTAATTCTTGCTCATCGAAGTTCCTCTAAGGGATATTTTGCTTTTCCTTGGGGGTATTGGTTTCCTGGTTTTCTAGCTTGGGGGGGTTCTCCTCATCATCCTGTTCTTGGATGATAGGTGAGGTCTGATCCTGAACCACTCTTCCCGATCGTAGATGTATATTTTGGAATTCCGCAGGAGAAATGACGTATGTTGGAAAGAAAGGTAGTTCAGCGTTGCAGGCGGGCTGAGCTACTTTATTATTTGGATTTGGTATTGGTTGGGCTGGTAATTATGTAGGTCTTGGAGGAGGTTGGTTGGATGGTAATTGTAGTTGTTGTTGGTGTTGAATTGGAGGGTGTGTTTGGGGAGTAGGCTGTTGAAGACTTGGCCCTCTCCAGCCTTGTTGCCAAGGCTGATTCTGCATTTGGGGTTGCCCTTGTTGCCAAGGCATGGAAGCATACCAATTTTGTTGTGGATACTGATACTGAGTATAGTATGGAGGAAATTAGGATTGCTCTTGTGTCATGCCTGGTGCCTTGGGTGGCCATGGTCGCTTTTGGGCCATAAAACAGATTTGCTCTGTCTCCCTAGTGGCCCCTTGGTAGACTGCCTTTAGTTCAGGCAGGGAAGGGAAATTCTTAGTATCGTGATTTTGTTCGCAGATACCACATATTTCTATGTTATCCAGAGGACACTCCCTCAGGGGGTGTTTCTTTCTACATCTTGGACAAAAGACAGCCAATGCTAGGTCGACTTCTTCTTTCTTTTTCTTTGCTTGAAAGGTATCCAACTGGGAACTAAACGAACTAAGGATATCAGTTTTAAAGTTGTCCAACATGTTTCATATTTAAGTTCTGGTAACTCCTCCTGATGGCTTTGTGATCCTAGAGACTAGATCGCGGGGGATTTTCCCAGACTTAGTAATACCTCATGAATAGCGTTTACATAGTTCATAGATATCATTATAGGTCATATGGGAAATATCCCCGGCCCCCATGAGATTTAATGCATCCATACAATCAGCCTTGATTCCTCTTAGGAAGATAATACGTAGTGTTTCGGGATCAAGTGTGTTTTGCTTGGTCCTTTGTAAGTTGTATTGAAATCTTTCTACGTAATCTTCGAGGGTTTCTTCCTCCTTTTGTGTCATTCTAAAAATTTCTTCTCGTATATTCCTTACCTTGCAGTAATCCTGGTACTTCTGGAGAAATCTCTGTTTCATTTCGTCCCAGGTTTTGATAGAATTTCCTCCAAGTCCCATGAACTAGCGAAGAGCTGCTTCTTTCAAAGTGGCAGGAATAGTTTAAGTTTATGGGCATCAGAATAATAGTCATAACTTCGGCAAAGGACATCAAATTCGAAGAGGAAGGTATCTGGGTCCTCACTAGGCAATCCACGGAAATTCGGTAAAGCGGAGGGTGGAATGTTTTTCATTTGAAGTATGCCCTCAGTCTCTTTAATAGGAAACTCAAATGTAATTGGTTCTTTTTTCTTTGGTGTTTCCATTTCTTCTTCCATGTTTAAGAGTCTTTCCCCCCACAAGGATTCTTCAGAGGCGACAGAGTTTTCTGGCTCTTTAATGGGGTTACTATATCCTTCTGATTCAGAGCCTTCAATAGGATGGTCCTGGTTTCTGAGAGATTTAGGAGAAGGTGACTCTATGATTAACCCAGCAGTCGAGTCTATTTCGGGAGGCTCTTCCAGATTGTTGGATGCTATGTTTGAGTAATGTTGAGTACTTGGGGTTTTTGTAGGGTCTTGTTTTTCTTCACTTTTACTGCCTGTTTATTAGTGTCACGGGTGGTCCCTGCACCACGTCCATGAGGTTTCTTAGTGCCTCGATTCATGCATCCTGTGAGAATTGGTAAGGATAATATCCTGGGCAAGGAATATTTGTGGGTAGTGGTGAACTCCCTAAGGTTTCCCTTTAGCCTGGTATTGCTCCTATAGTGATCCTAAAGTCCTAATTTCTTGAGTGCCTCCCCGACAACGATGCCAAAATGACAAGGTAAAAATATGATTCCCAATTGTTTGGTGTCACTCTACACTATCACCCATTTGTCAACCCAAGGCTCATTGTGTGCTTACGAGGCACTTTGTGCTATTTGCACAGAAAGGAGAACTAGTATACTGTAACTATGATTACGAAAGAAATGAGTCACAAAACCCCGATCCTTTCAGTCTTATGGTGGTATCTCTAAACACTAAGCTCTATCAAATATCATAAACTTAATCTTTGAATGTTCACTTGACTGGGATCTATGAGAACTGAGATTCTGTAGCAACTGTGCATATGTATAAAAGAAATGCTAAGGTCTATAAAACTCAAAAAATTACGATGCTGTAACAGCAAGGGTAAAGTACTTAATGGTCCCTGTCCTCGACTCTGTGGATGATGCTAAAGCTTGTTATGATGGTAGATTCTTTTACCTACACTTTGTTACACATACCCAGATTTATTTACACAAACCTAGAGTTTAACCATGAGGTGTTCGGGTAACAACAGATTTGATTTTAGATGCTGGTTGAAATCTATTCACCTTAATAATCTTTAACTGTCATTATTCAGCAGATGTCTAGGGCCATTATGAAGCATATAACTATTACTCAGCAAACTGTAAAATAAATCTCAGAAACTAACAATCTGATCAGCGTATATATCTAATTATCATGCATGAGTTTAACTAACAGCAAAAGATATAACCAACAAAAGAAATAATACAGAATGTATCTGTGAGTGGGCCCTTGCTCACGGTACTTCCGTATTCACACTTTACTAATTTATCAACAGAGAATGACCACGCACAACAGAAAATATATATATCAGAAATTCAGAAAGTCAAGACAGTATTCACTCGGTCCAATGCTTGATATGTCTTACACACTAAATTGTCTTTGCTCAACCGAGCATACATATATATACAAAAATGCTTGGCTAAGAATAGCTCTGTGCAGAGCGCTAATCCCCTAGATTCTAGGAAAATTGTTAAAACAAACTGATGCCTAATTCATCCACGTATCCACTGGCTGTTCACGTCTTGGATGTGTTGAGTAGACTGTTATGCATGTTCCTATTTTCGTTTTACCACATGGGATGAAGTAAGGATGCTGAGCATCTTATTTACTGCTCACGGGTATGTAGCCTCCACGTTGATAACCATCAGCCCTGCCACTTGCCTATATGTAAGCTGCCCATTCAAAGCATATCGTACTGTGTAGGTGCTGATACGTATATGCAAAAAATAGAATGTGGTTGCTGTGCTTGGAAATATATCTTCTTAAAATATCCTCTTTATATATCTCCATAATTTGCCTTGCATCGATACACATCTCCGTATGAACTTGGAACCTTGCATTATGTAGCTAGAACCTGGAACCTTGCATTCTGTAGCCATAGTTAATGTTATTGAAAACCACACATTTTAATAATTCAAATATGTTCTACAGTTCACTCTAATCCTAATTTATGAACAAAAATCAAGAAGATTATGTGGCAATAGTAATACCCGTGATAAAGGTGGAACTTTATAAAGATAAGTATGTAGAAAACATAAAAGGAGGGCAAAATGCATGTGTATTTATAGGAGATAGGGAACAAAAAGATGCCAAAATGGGGGTTCATCAGATGGCTAGCATTTCTTTGTCATAGATGGTGTAGAGGAGCTTAGGACCTCTCAATTTTCGGCTTTCATAGACAATAGGATGCCTATTCTGCATAAGTACTGCTCCAATGCCTTCGCCTGAGGCATCACACTCTACTGTGAAGGGTTGTGTGAAATCTGGTAGGGCCAATACTGGACATGTACTCATCACTTTTCTTCATTTTTTCAAAGGTTGACTGTGCTTCTGGGTTCCACTTGAATGCCCCTTTCTTGGTCAAATCGGTTAGAGGTGTGCAACGTTGAGAGAAACCTTTGACAAACCTCCTGTAATAGCAATAGATGCCCCAAAACCTCTTCAACTCTGTGAGTGTCCTAGGTGTGGGCCAGTCAAGTGTAGCTTGTATTTTTTCTTGGTGTACCCATACTCCCTTCACTCCAATGATGTGTCCTAGATAAATGACCTCTGTCATTCCAAAGTCACATTTGGATTCCTTAGCATATAAGGATTGCTCTTCCATGATAGCCAAAATCTGCTCCACATGCTGAAGGTGCTCCTCCCAAGTTTTGCTATAGATCAATAAATCATCGAAGAAGACTAATAGGAACTTCCTCAGTTGCTTGTTGAACAAGTGATTCATGCAAGACTGGAAGGTGGCTGGCGCATTAGTCAGCCCAAAAGGCATGACCAAAAGCTCATAGTGTCCATAGTTACACCGAAAAGCAGTCTGGGAGATATCTTGCTCCCTCATTTTTATCTGATGATAGTCGGAGCGCAAGTCAATATTTGTGAAATACACTGCCCCATAGAGCTCATCCAATAGCTCATCAATCCTTGGGACGGAGTATCTATTTTTGATTGTCCTCTTATTTAGAGCCCTGTAGTCAATACACATGCACATTGTCCCATCTTTCTTTTTCACCAACACTATTGAAGATGCAAAGGGACTGGAACTTGGCATGATGTGGCCCATGTTTAACAATTGTTTAATGGCCTTTTCAATTTCATCTTTATATTTCTTGGGGTGCCTGTAGGGAGTGGTGATGTCAGGTTTCACACCCTCCTCCAACTCTATGATGTGCTCAAACCCCCTATCCGGTGGTGCCCCTGGTGGTATAGGCTCAAAGACCTTGCTGTGCCTGTCCATGATTTTCTGGATCTCTGGTGTGCCTCCATGCGTTTTGTTGTCACCACTCTTGGTGTGTTGCCTGTCATACCCCTGAGAACCACCTTTTTCCCATTTTCTTTCGTGAAGGACATTTCCATGGTTTTGTAATTTGTGGTGATTGGCCCAAATGTGCTAAGCCATTGTACTCCAAGGTTGATGTTGGTGTCTGGAAGGGCCATAACATAGAAATCTTGTGCCAAATCGTGCCTACCCAATGTAAGTTTCATTCCTGGAATGTATCTGTCACAAGGCATGGTGCGCCCCCCTGCTACCTCTACACGAAATCCCTCAAACTCAATTGTTGGTATATGTCTTATTTGCAGTAGGGCCGAGTCAATGAAGTTTTGTGGGGCACCTCCATCAATGAGAACTAAGACCTTCTTCCCTTGTAGCACCCCTCTCATCCCGAAAGTGTTGAATTTAGGTACCTCGCTAATGGATGCAAGTGTCACCTTCTCATCTGCTGTAAGGCCGTGACTTGCACCTCTTCTGCCTGTCCTGGGGTTTCTGCCTCTATTTTCTGTAGATGGCCAAAATCTTCATCCTCCTCATCATCTAAGATCACCTCAATGTAGTGGGCTTTTCCCTTACCCATGCATTTGTGTGTGGGGTACCATGGTTCTTTGCAGGTGAAGCACAACTACTTCCTCAATTCCTTCCTAGTGGGCTCATCCATCCTACCCCTTCCTCGGTCAAACCCCCTTGGGTCTCTCCCTCCTTGGTTCATAGGGGGTCTTTGGTCTCTGTTGTCGTCCTTATACACACTTGCAAACGTGAGCTAAGTCCGGCTCACTTAGTGTCCTTGGAGGCACAATGCCTAGGTTCACAGCCCATGCTGTCACTTTGACCGGAACCTCTTCCATCTAAGCTTACTCCTAGGGAAGCCAAAGGGGGTAGACCTTAGTTACTAGATGTGTTAAAGTTAAGTTCTAGGAGTTAGTTTTAATTATTTACAAGGTTTGGGGGGATTCAAATCCTAAGGTGCACAAGCAGGCAATGCAAGATGCAAGGGTTAGTATGTAAGTCAAACCTTTTCCCTAGGTCAACTAATACTAGTGCCTAAAGATTGGGAAAGGGGTCAACTATGTTAAGGGGTTGTTCATTACAGGTAGATTACAAGTTACTTACAAGATTACAAAAGAATAAATTGAACCAAAGAATATTAGATACACTCATTCATAAAAGTTGCTAAGATACAAATGATACAAGAGCAAGCTAACCATGTCTTACTTATATGTGTGCAGGATATCAAAAGACTAAAGCATCACATCACATTACCACATTTATGAGATCATCATCAACACATTATATCATCAACACATTCAAAAGATTTAGAAGATTTAAGCACAACTGTTATACAGATTATTGAAGATTACCCACACTCTTGATTATTAAACCCACAAGTGTTTATTAGGTTTGGTCCAGGGTTTCTTAAGATTTATCAAATTTTATTAAAGCTTTCACTAAAGCCTCCTCCTCCTATTGCCAAATAACTGCTGGATGCTCAATAAGTGTTGCCACTCTAGCTTCACAGGTCAACCCAAAACAAGAGTACTTCTCGGAGAGGACACACACCTGGTGCGCCACGAGACAGTCCCATGCCACTACCCTCCATTGTTTTCCTCAAGCCCCATTTTAGATGGTGGAGATGGTGGTCTAAGGTACCCTAAATAGTCTATTAAGTATAGATATTGATTAGGTAGACTTTTAGGTGATTATTAGAGTGTTTTGCAAATTTTAAGGCACTTTTAAGGTGTGATTTAGTAATATGGCCGAAACTGTTATGAGCTTTTAAGTGTGTTGCTTCAAGCTTATGCAATTAAGAGTATAAACACATGTAAAGCAAATAAAGATTGGTTGAAAAAAGATTTAGATTATCGCATCCACATATGAGCTTGCTATTAAAAGAAACTACAATGGCAAGGACAACTTGCCTTCAAGAGATGGAAATAAAATTTAGTGTGTTTGCCTACTTGACCAATCAATAACATTCAAGCCCAAGCAAATGGCTTCCAATAGATATAAGCAATAGAAAGCTAAACCATTCACTTATTCAAGCACTTAGATATTTAAGTATTTAAGATTTGAAACATGTGTATGAAGAAGAATGCTTGAAAATCAACTAAGCAGATAAAGATTTAGTTAGGTTACTTATTATGCCTCCCAATAGGCTTAAGACCATGATTATGTGTCTGATCTAAATCTAAACAAGGATAGCATTAAACCATAGATCATCAATCACATCATCAACCACTTAACCTTACCTATTGGGGTATTCCTCTCCCAACTAGGTAGGAAATTAATTAGGTTTTGCTTAGTTAGGTTGATTTCTTTTAAGATTTAGAGATTAGGGCAAACAAGTAAAAGATAAAGAGAGAGAGAAACTAAGAAAGTAAACTATTAAACAAGCAAGCAACCAAGAGACTACTCTACCCCACGTCCTAGGTTGAGAAGGTGCTCCTCACCTTTTAAACTTCATGTCTTAGCTAAAAAGAAAACAAGAAAATGCTAAAAATGAAACCCTAGCTAGATCTATGCTACCCAACAAGCTCACACAAAGAGGAGGGCCGTACCACTTCTTCCTCTAAGAGTGTAAGCCACTACAAGCAAGAAAAAGAGGCCAAAAGCGTACCAAAATGATGAAAATTTGAAAGGTAGGGTTGAAAGATAGCTACCAAATCCCTTGGAGGGCCTCTTAGTGTTGTGTGGATGTCCTTTGGGCAGCCAATAGTCCTCTCAATCAGATCTGAAACCTGCAAAACCAGCAAGCTATGCTTGCTAGAAAAGCTACACACAACCAAGAAAAATGATGGAAAACCCTTGCTTTTTTAGGGCAAGAACCTTCCACAAGAACAAGAGAGTATATTGTATATGAATGACCTATCTAAACATG
The DNA here is from genome assembly GCA_032191745.1 of Picea mariana. NCBI lineage: Eukaryota > Viridiplantae > Streptophyta > Pinopsida > Pinales > Pinaceae > Picea > Picea mariana. Next base: position 57,157 of record JASDQU010508146.1, read on the forward strand.
TTATGCTAGCTGAAAAATGAATGTGTATGAACAACAATATAGATGAAGAGTAAAGGGTTAGAGAAGTGGAGTGTGTGAGTGCCTCAAGAAACCCTTCTCTTTGAAGGAGTTCCCAATGAAACCCTTGAAGTATAAACCTGCAAAACTTCCTCAAGTGATGTGCATACAAGAGATAAGATGTTGATATATGTAAATAAAACGACACTTCATTCCTATCTAATACATCAAGATAGATAAACCTATAAGCATACGCATTAATGGATCTACTTAGATAACACTTTACCTAAGATCAAAAGTTGCAATCACGCAAAGAAATTGATACAATGTTACCTCATAAGCATAAGAAGATCAAGCATACACATTGCTTCTCTAGTTATCCTCCAAAGTTTCTCCTTTATTATTACTCAAGAAAATAGATCTTGGAGAGAAAATACTCCAAAACCCTAAGAGCATAGAATGGAAAAATGGAATAATGGAGAGAGAGAGAGAGAGATGAAAATCAAGTAGCATAACAATAGCTCAAGATATGGTGTCTTGGGAGTGAGAAATGAGATCTATTTATACTTGGAGAGGCAAACCTACCTCTCTTGGATCTAAGCCAAGTGTCCACCACCAAGCAAATGAGTAGATCTCAAGGCTAGGGTGCACCATCTAGGGTTTGAAAGCTAGATCTAGGGTGTAGAAAAATGTAGGAGGTGTTGGGATCAAGCAAAGAGGTGTGGGAGGCCTTGGGATTGATGCCAAGGAAGGTGAGAGGTCTCAAATAATTAAAAAAAAATCATTTGTGGAGTTTCTAGATGGAGGGGGGCGTAACTCCTCTTGGAGGGCGCAAAAAAAGGGTGATATGGAGGGAATGGAGGGGGATTAATGAGAAAAAGGGAGTGGGATCACCCTAGGAGGTGATGTGGGGGTTAAAGAGAGTCATAACTCGTGAGAGGGGGCCCCATTTAAGTCACAACATCCAACACCAAGAAAAAAACGTCAATCCCCCCTAGGGGGGCGTAACTTTTGAGTGTAGAAGGTGGGTAAGGGGTTAGAATAGGTTGGAAAAGGTTGGGAGGGTTATGTTATGCTTAGGGGGTCTCTCTCTAACCATGATTTCATCTTTTCACATCCTCTAACTCATTATTACAATTTTTACATTTTGCCATGTTTGGACTTTAGCAATTAAAATTGTTGTTTTACACTGACTGACACTCCGGGTGGACAAACCCATGGCTAAAGTTGTTCGATTGAGCAGAAACTTGGTCCATGGATGTAGGGGGTGCTATTCCATTTCTTTTGAGCAGAAATACCCCTATCAAAAGTCCAAGGACCTAGTTTTTACAATTATTGCTCAAAAATAATTAATTAATTAAGTAATTAAATGTCCAAACTTAGGGAAATTTAATTAAAAATCAATTAATTAAAAAAAAATGATTTAGACTCGACGGAATTCCGCGAAACTTTCTAAGATGTCTTGCATGGTCATTTACAATGATTCCCTATAATAGTTACCAAAACATAAGCCCACTAGAACGCTGTTCACCACTTTGGAGGAGTTATTGCAAGTGTGAGGGAAAAACTCAAGGGAAATCAATAAGGCTGAAAAGCCCAATTGATAACCTGAGGATAAAAAACCCTCGGTGAAAGGAACTCTCCCAATGAACCAATCCTAAGGTAACTGACCTAGACATGACTCATGCAGACCTATTACATTATTAACCCACGCAGGGGTGCGGAAATTCCAATTACAAATTAAAGTGTTGGGGCCAAACACTGCCCTATAGGACCAAAAGTCTTCGACAACATGGCATTTGATGATGCATCTCTTCATGCCACATGGAGTTGACCACCGGTGCTAAATGTGCGGTCAACAATCTCTACCCCCTTGGTTTAGAGGAGGTCTAGGGGTGAACCTCATCTTTGCTGTCGATCTAAGTCCCTTGTCTTCCAAATGGAATCATGCAAGTTGTTAGGCTTAAAATCCTTGATCCAACCTGTTGCCGTCCTAATGCACACTTGCTAACGTGAGCTAAGTCCAACTCACTGAGTGTGCCCTCGGAGACACAATGTCTAAGTTCCAAGTCCACACTGTCACCTTGACTGGAACTTCTTCCTTCTAGGCTTACTCCTAGGGAAGCCAAGGGTGGTAGTCCCTAGTTACTAAGTTAATTTTAAAGTTAATGTTCTAGGAGTTAGTTTCAATTCGTTATAGGCCAAAAGGGAAAAACTAGCCTAAGATGGTCAAGCAGCAATGCAAAGTGCAAGTTTAATCTATATGAGAGTCAGCCCTTTCCCTAAGTCAACTAAGACTAGTGCCTAAGATTGGGCAATGGGGTCGACTAAGGTTTGAGGGTGGTTTATTACAACAAATATTACAAGTAAACAAAATTAAACTACCCCAAACCACAGATTATAACTATACAAAAGAATTCTAAGTGTTACAAAGGATTACACCATTTACAAATTAGATACAAAGATACATAAACTAGATACAAGATATACCAATGAGATACACCAAGATGTAAGTGATTCACACACATAAGCCAAGCATGCCCCAATAGCACTTACACTATTGGACTGCCTTCACTGGCAACAATCACACAAAGCACTTAAGAACCAAGGAAAGTGATGCCTCCCCAAGTGGGATACTCAACACTTTCCTGATTCACACCACAATAAGCAAATTAACATGATACTCAATAAGTAACTCAATTGCTCATGTAAACATAACAGATATAAACATGTAGTTGCAATAGAGATAGATAAAACAATGAAGATATTCCACCAATTATGTTTGCCTATGCATACATCTAATACCCCCCAAACATACACAAGTGATCTATGCAACTAAGTGTTTAGGAGTTTCTTAAAGATTGATCAATTTTAGTTTTCCTTCCCCCTAACTAGGTGTGTGCTTCAAGCTTCCTCCTCCCTTGGCCAAATCACTGCCTGGTGCTCAAGATAGTAAGGCTAACGAGGCCTTACCCTAGCTTCCTCGGTCAGCCCTGACAGCAAGAGTACTTCTCGGAAAGGATCTCCCCAACGAAACCACGGGACGGTCCCCCGCCACTACCCTCCGTTGTTTTCCTCAAGCCCGTTTTAGATGGTGGAGATGGCTGAATGAAGCCCCTAAAATGTTACTAAATGTTATTATGACCCTCGGGTGGGTCTTTAGGTGTGTTTGGTTGCTTTTAGACAAGTTTTAGACCTTTAAAATTTTAGTTTTTAGCGCATGGCCGAAATGAAAAGTTGTGAAATCGAGTGCTTGCAATGTGTAAATCAAAACACCATTTACATGTCAATACGTAAAGGAAAGATTGCACAATGTTACACCATCAACATATCATCACATGAAAGGAACGTTGCAAGATGTTAAACCATTAATCCATGAACCATTCACATGTAAACTGAAAGTAAAAGATGAAGTGTGGGCACTTGCAAGATGTAAAACCGTGAGTGTGAATGCCTTAGACCACAAGATGAGATAACTTAAGCGCAAAGATGTTCAAATGTAAAACATTCACCCATAAACATAAGATAGACGTGTGTGAAGAGTACTTGAAATAAAGCTAAGACGTGGATGCTTAAACCATAAAAGAGAGACGTGAGCATCATAAGGTATCCATCATCAATACATCATTCATCCATGACCATACGATTGCAAAAGGAAAATGTAGGACGAATTAGCTAAAGCAATAATCCAAACGAACTTGAAAAATCAATCATTCATCCACGTGTTGAGATTATGAAAATAAAGCGCTTGAGAAATGAGGAACTTATCAAAACGAAAATGAAACTTAAACCATGCGTATCACATGCATATGAGATTCTTAAGTAGCAAAATAACTTGAGACGAAATGGATGAAAGCATTCAAGATAGCATCTAAGTTACTAAACCATTCATAATGAGAGCAATAGCATGTGAAAATGAAAATCTTAATGGAAATAAAACTTAGAAAGATGATCACTATCTAAGATATTTTAACTACTAAGCATGTAGGTCATCACAAGTTAATTTCCCCTTAAGCCAAGGCGATTTTGGGGATGACTCCCCCAAGGTGCCGGCAATATGAACAATAGAAATAAGTTAGAAATCAATTTCCCTTAAGCCAAGGCGATTTTGGGGATGACTCCCCCAAGGTGTCGGCAATATGAAAGACAAAACTGAATCAAAAATAAATTTCCTTTAAGCCAAGGCGATTTTGGGGATGACTCCCCCAAGGTGTCGGCGAGTTATATTAATACTACTGAGATATAACTGCACAGGAAAGCAGGGCATTTAGTCTTATGTCCTCGAAGATACAAGGATTAGACAGGCTCCTGGCCGACTGCTCAGGCAGAAACTATCTCGGTAATATTAATACTTAAACAAAAAATAAAAAAAATTGACTTGGAAATGAAACAACTAATCTAGCTTGACGATTTTGGGGGGTTGGCTAGGCCAAGCACACTCCCAAGGTGTCGACAATGTGTTATCTTACAAATTTACAAGAAAGAATCAATGAAATAGCTTGAAATACACAAATATACACTAGGAAAGAGTTGGAAATTCGTTACCCAAGGAAAATATGTCTTGATGAAGCCTCGTGGATGAAATTGGGCAGAGTTTCCCCTTGTTGCTGGTAAGTTTCTGCAAAAACCAACAAGCAAAAGCTTGCTGGAAATGCTGAAAAACACAACAAAATGTTAGAGAAATTTTCTGCTCTTACACAGAAAATTTCCACATAAAAATCTGCAAGTAAAAGATAATATTATGACCTATCTAAGAGTGTTAGAATGCTGAAAAAAGGATGAAATGTATGCAGAAATAGATATGGAAAACATAAATGCTAGGAGTTTAAGAAAGGGTTAAGGGTAGACTCCTCTTCGAATGCTATCCCAATAATCCTTTTGAGATGACTTGCAAAACTTAGAAAAATACGTGAAGCATGGAATAGATAGTGATACTGAAATAAACTTAGAGCGAAATACTTGCAAACCCTAAGCTATTCAACATACACATAAGATAACCAAAATACTCAAAGCTATCCTACTCAAGCAAAATACTTCAACTCAAGATCTATTACCAGTAATCACATAAAAAACTAAATCACAATATCACCTCATATGTAGAAGAAATCAAGAATACTCAAAGATCTCCTCATAATCCTCCAAAGCTTTTCTATTAATCCAAAATGTGAGAGTATTGGAGAAATACTTCTTCCAAAACTCTCAAGAGCAATGAGTTGGGTGGCTTGGTGGCAAGAGGAAGAAGGTGGTTTGAAATTTCAGCAGCATAACATTAGCTCAAAGAATGGTAATCAAAATGAGTGAGGAGGGGTCTTACTTATACCTCTAGAGGCAAAGTGAAGGCATCTTGATGAATGCCAAGTGTTAAGAGGCAACAATCTCAAGGAGAGGGCGCCCAAGCTAGGGTTTAAGTCATGGATTGATGACATGGAAGGGCGTGGGCCATGGAGGAGTGAGATGAGTGGCTAAGGGGGGCGCACCTCTCATGAGAGGGGCCCACAACACAAGTGAAAGCCCAAATGAATGGCCAAGTAGGAGAGGGGGGGTGAGGTTAGGAAGAGGGGTGCCACCTATGCAAGGGAATGGGGCGTGGGGTCCATGCAATGATGAGGTGAAGGCTTAGAAAGGGCGCACCTCACATATGAGGGGCCCACACAAAGATTTAAGTCAAAACATTAAGGTTTTAGATGAGGGGGGTCGTTTTTCCCCTTAGGGAGTGGGTAAAATGAGTGAAAAGGTGAGTTAAGTGTGTAGATTAAGGTGTTAAGTGGTTAGGATGGGTTTGGGTAGGTTAGGGGGGTCTAACTTGCTCATTGCCACCTTACCACTAACTTATTAACTCAATAATTACAAAAATTTGACATTCTGGCAATGTCACCTTAGCAATTAAAATTGCTGTTTTGACTGACTCTGACTCTGACTCTAAGTGGACAAAGACATAGTAAAACTTGTCCGACGGAGCTGAAACTTGGTCTATGGGTGTAGGGGGTGCTATCCCATTTCTTTTGAGCACAAATACCCCTATCAAAATCCCCAAGACCGAGTTTTTACAACATTAGCTCAAAAAATAATTAATTAATTAAATTATTAAAAATTTAATTAATTAAAAAAAACCTATTTAGACTCGATGAAATTCCGCGAAACTTTCTACACTGTCTAGCATGGTCATTTACATCATTCTTAAACAATAGATACCAAGGGATGAGACCACTAGGACGCCGTTCACCACTTTGGAGGAAATTATTGCATATGTGGAGGGAAAAACTCAAGGGAAGTCAGCCAGGCCCGAGAGCCCGGTTGACAACCTGAGGATAAAAAACCTTCGGTGAAAGGAACTCCTCCAATGGAAACATCCAAAGGTACTTGATCTAACTATGACTCATGCAGACTTATTACATTATTAACCCACGCAGGGGTGCGGAAATTTCGTTTACAAAATTTGTGCTGGGGCATCAAATGCCCAAGTAGAACCAATACTGTCTTCAACATATGTGCACCTGATGATGCAAACTTCATGGCACATGAGTTGATCCCTAGTTGAATAAGCGGTCAACACAACCCCTCAAGGGCTCCATCAACCCTTTTGTGAAGAGCATCACAAGTCTCACTTGAGACACATCCTGTACCATCACTGCTAGTCTCTGGAACTCTTCTATGTAAACCTCCGGTGATCCTGTCTGTTTGAGCTATGTGAGCTCCCTAAAAGGTAGCGCCGGGTCCCCCTGGTCAAACCTGTCAATGAGCCTTTGTGTGAACTTTGTATAGGATGTGATTTGATTGTGAACTAGTGTGGTCAACCCATGGTACCACCAATCACGAGGCTTGCCCTCCAAGTACATTGTGGAAAATTTGATGGCATCCATTTCCCTCATGGGGTTAAGTTGTAGGTAGGTATCTAGCTTCTGCACCCTTGCTTGTGCAGTCACCTTAGGAGATCCATCAAAATAAGGAATCTCTATCTTGCCTGCCCTGCACTCCAATTCATAGTTGGGCCTTTGATACTATTTAGGCTTACCCCGAAACTTGATTCCACAATACTAGTCCAGCGTGACTTGCCTTTGGAACCGTACACTTAAGGCATGATACTCCTTGGCATACTGCTCAAAGTTGTCCTCAATCTCATCCTTATAGTTGTGCTGTGGCTGATTATCCAGGAATGTAGGTAGATAGGGTCTAGGGGTGGTCCTAATGTGTGTTTTCCCCTGAGGTGCTCCACCTCCATAGCTCTATCCCTGAGTGTGATAACGAGGGCTATGCTCCTGCTGAGGTCTAGTTCCCCCATGATATCCACTAGCTTGTCCTTTTGCATAAACCTCCGGACTCTTCCGTGCATGAGTCATCTGCATTAGGAGTTGCGCCAGTTTCTCCTGGCTGGCATTCACTCTTTCCAGAGTTTCTGTTATTTCCATCTGTCCCCTGCGCACTGATTCCTGGTTTTCCTGTAGATGATGTACAAGGGTACTCTGTGTCAGATTTATGGAGTGTTGTAACTCCTTGGTGAAACCTGCTAGAATTTGTGGCTCACTGTCCTCACTTGACCCCTCCATTTCTGTCTCTGCCTCACCTGTCTGCTTCTTGCGTCTGCGCATGTAAATACCATATAAGATTTAGATGGATAATAATGTAGAGTTGCAGAAAAAGAGAGAGGAAATTAGCTATTATTCAATAGTTAACATGACAACATACATAATGTTTCATGAGAGAGATGACACACCAAGACGACCAACCATATGTAACTAAGTCATTAATTATACAGGAGTGTCATTGAATTTATTTAATCTATGTAGGCCTCGTTTATGACTAACCTTATTGATATAGTATATGTACACTAAGTGCATTAACTATATGACAAATAATCTAATGTTTAGATATTGGTTATCGTTTTCCAATATCCTAGCATGTCCCCAAAGGATGACCATAAATATTTCTTTAATTGTACCTCTTGTGACAAGGCAACCTTTTATTGTGTGCCTCTCATACATAGGCTACCTTTTTTCTTGATGCAGATTTTCCTGACCCTTGATTTGTTTATAGGTCTTATGGGCCTTATTTCAGGAGATCATATGTGATTTGGAAACTCGATTTTTAATTCTTGTACCGTTATGACATAAAATCTGTAGTTAAGGATTTCAAACTATTGCTTTGTTTATAAAATTTTACTGATTATTTTTCATGATAAATTTGTCTCAAACATTCTTACTTGAAAATGTGATCTCCATGTGACAAATGACTAATTTATGTAATGTTCTCGAGCCAAATTGTTGCTCGGAACACTAACTGCTGACTGTTTGTTATGTTTGCTTATGTATTTGGAGGTTTACTCATGAAGTTGCACATTAAGGGTTTTACTTGGTGTTTGTTTAAGCAATGGAATAATAGATCTGAAGCATATAATCATAAACAAGACAAGATACACAAAGAACACCAATATAGGACCAATAATGTCAGATCTGACCTTTATTTATATAGTAGGAAGGTCCTTTGCACAAGAGATCTGTAGATCTGGAAGAAAACCCCAATAATATTAAAATACGCTGCCAACCGATACAATAATAAGCAATACAAAGATAATAGCCTCCCAAAAGCTGTCTGAGAAGATATCCAAGCCTCCAAAGGCTCATAGCATGCAAGATAAGACTGAAGATAAGAGAACCCGGTCAATATACTGCAGAACCCCTCCAACTGTGTAATGTTCCCACTTTTCCCCTTAAGAGGCATTTAGTGTTATTGTATGAAAGTGACCTTATAAAGGCACTTAAATAAAAATAAAGTGAAATTAGTCACTTAAGAAAATAAAGAGGGGAAAAGTAGTTACACTAAAGAGACCCAACGAAGGGTTATAAGAGGAGGAGAGGAGAGCCTTTTGGATCTATGATTGAGTTTAAGAAAATATTGTATTGGGCTCTTGTGAGCATGAGGGTTTCAAAACCCTAGTTTACTCGGTTTCGCCAGTGAAACCATCTGGCCTAGCTGATATTGGAGAAGATCCTATAGATCTCTCATTTGTACTTCACCGTTTATGGATTTAATGAAGAAATTTGCTGGTTATTTCTATGTTTATCGATTTTGCTGCTAAATTTCTGTTTTATTGAATTCGGGATATTTCAAACTGGCTGAGTTGCGCCCTGCTCTAGCTGCTGATGAACCCTCAAGTTTTGGCCCTCCTCTTTTTGAGCTCCAAATACCTCCAAAATCTCTTGGAATGTAGATCGGGCTGGTAGAATCCACCGGGGCAAGTTTCAAGATGAACAGAGAAGTTCTTCTCCTCCAACTGAGTAAACCCTCTACTGGTTTGCGCCCTCCTGGTTTGACTGAATCAATGAGATTTTGTTCTCCCCTCTAGGAGCCTCCAACTGCCACCAAACTCTCCATAATAGTAGATCGGGCCAATACGAACAAGCTGATGAAATCTCAAGACAATCTATGAAGATCCAGGCCAGTAAATGGCGAAAACCACTTCATGTAATGCGCCCCTCTCTCCCCCAACTCGTGCGAAGCTCCAGGAAATAAACTGCTAGGATAACCTCCTCCGGGATAGACCATAAATGATGCTAGGGACCATACGTAGAAAACCCAGATGCTCCTTTGCCAAGAAGCCTCCTCCTTTCTCCAGATCGAGTCAAGCTCCTCAAGGTGGTGCGCCCCCCTAGCTGGAAACCCCCTAGGTTGTGCACTAACCTGCTTCTGCTTCTAGATCAAACCACTGCAACACTGTAGAATGGGGTGGGAGGATTATTTCACCTTCGAGACCAAGTCTGGATCAAGAAAGGTGGAATCTTTCACCACCGAGTTGATCTCTAGGGTTTTAGACTCAAAACCCTCAAAACTGCTTGTGCTCAAGAGCTCCAATGAAAAATAAGATAATAATCTAGAATGCCTTAGAAGTGCACCCTGCCCTTTCCTTTATAGCTCTAGTCTATTCATCTATTGAGTTAGTTAACCCTTAGGGTTAACTCTTAACTTTAACTCACCTTTTCTTTTCTTTCATTGAGTTACCCTTTTTCACACAAAGTCAACTCAGTAATAGAATGTTATGTTTAGGAAGTGTCATCTGGTTGAATTTGTCCCCAAGATGCCTGAGACTATAGTCTAGTGGGGATAGCTAGACTACTGAGTCTCTTCGGACCTCTTCATCAAGAGGTGGGGGGCATTACTATTTATCATTAAGTTTCTATGGCTTTTGAATGCAATATATAACATTCAGTTTATGGAGACAATGTTCTGAATCATATAAGCTGGAGGTTACAATTGAATCTTATCGAGCAGTTTGAGGAAATTTGTGATAGTGACAAGAAGATTAACAACCCGTCTTTTATCTTTTTAGAGAATAACAGTACCCCACTAGCTGTTGTAACCTGACATCTTTTTTTTGTTACTAAGAGGATCTTGAAGTTTGCTAGATAGTGTTAGGACCATACTAATCCCGACCTCAATAAGCAGTGAAAGAAATTAGCCCGTCTGAAATTAGTTTCACTATATTTGAATAAAATAAGTTGGAAACATTGGTTTCTGGACAAGTAGATATATACGTTTAGAGTTGGTGGAATCATATTTGATGTAATGTCCCCATTTTTTGATGTTTCTATGTTACAGAGTGGGATGCCTGCTAGGGTAGCCAGATGGGGGTGATAGTGAGTTCAAGAGGTATTGAGGGGTTTTATTGGGCCTGTTATCCCCCACTTTCAGGGATAACTAGGAGATCATGTCTCGAGGCCCACAGGTCCTAGACATGGAGTACTGAGAGCAGGATTGACTTTGGCATGGCCCTAGAGGGCCCACCTTTTCTTTCTTCCAGCATCTTTATCTTGTCAGCAACAACAACATCCACCACCATCGGCTTGGTCCTGTGTCAGAGATGGTTCTTGCTCCATGAGGTAATTGGTCTAGGTATCATGGTATGTGTCAGTTTGATCATCAAAACCTTGAATATATGCATCTGACTCCTTTTATTTCTAACGCCTGCTTGGATCTTACACTTGCCCACTTGACCATGTCTGGGGGGATTAACAGGATGCCCTAGTAAGCCTGTGTCTGTTGGTTTTGGTTAGCCACTGGGGGGGTCTCTGAGAAGCCATCGTTTGCTCCCTTCCAACATCACTTTTCCATCTTGTTTCCCACTCACCCATCCCATTCCACTTGTGCAGGCACTGGGTTGACCATTTTTAGGATTGCATCTTATCTAGTGGGGAGAAGGGGCTAAAGGCCCAGAAGGTAAAAGGAAGCTGGTAAAAGATAAAAGCCTAAGAATAAAAAATCGAGATGCTTCGCCCAGGGATTCCTGAGAAAGCAATAAAAGGCTTCTCAGCAAGAAACAAGAGGGACCCTAAAAAATAATAAAACAAGACCTAACCAAAGGATAGGGGGTCTCATCACGAGCTAGCGTATTAGGTCCATGGGTACCTAGCAGTATGACATTGCCACCAGCTGGTTACCATGCCAGGGAAGTGACCTTTGGTTGCATGGCCAAGGGAAAGGGGGTCTCATCACGAGCCAACCTTCTAATTTTTGTGAAAGTACTTGTGGGTAATGGTGTCACCATTGGTCACCACGCCAGGGCAGTGTCCCCTGATTAGCTCTTGACAAAAGAAAAGAAAAAGCAATAAAAGATAAAATAACAAAAAGAACAAAAGGCAAGAATGGGCTTGGAAAGAATGCATCCACAACAGGTACAACTCGCCTTTTAACAAAGGCACCCACAGGTAACATTTTTGCATCATTGGCCTTCATTTCACCCACCTGCTTGGACATCCCTTGACCACTTCACCTACTTACATGGCTTGGATATGGTCTCTTCTGGGAACGTCTTTGAGCTGTTAATTGATGTATTAGGGGTTTTATGCACATGTTTAATAATATTGATGATGAAATGTGATTGACATTGCTATGATCTCCGTGACTGATGAGCCCATGGAGGGTGTAGCTTTTGATGTGCAGGACCATGCCCGACGGACAGGTACCATTTTGGACTGGTACACATGGGGAGATGATTAGTTCGGATCTCCATGGGGCTGAAGAGCCCATCAGGTGGATGCTGAGACCCCATCAGGGGGCAGAGACAAGATGGAGATGGATCAGGGGCTTTGCACCAGAGGAGAAGAGGACGTTCCACCAGAGGCACTTTAGCAGAGCTTGACCTAGGGGGATTGAACCTCTTTCAGTGGAACATCGACCTTGGAAGGCGTGGGACGTCACCCTTGATGACCATGACATCATCCAGCCTATTGGACGTCTTGGGAGGTAGACTGGGCAGTGTTGGCACGTGTGGCATGATGGAGGAGCCCAAAGAGGGCTAACATTTTGCTCCAGGATGCTTCATTTGCCCTAAAAGGGGATAATGTCTTCTTTGGAGGGGCTAGATTTCTCTTTTCAGCTTGATTAGGGTTTTAATTTAACATTTTAATGTAAAACAATATGATTTTGATATTTTGGCCCTGTCGGCCTTTTACATGACCTAAAAGGTAAATTTAGGTCATGAAACTGTATAAATGAAGGATTTTCACCTTCATTTTTTCATCACAACTTACTCACTCCACAAGGAGGTCTGAAATTTGCACCTTCTCTTGGGTTATTGGCTGATTTAGAAATGCGCACTTGTTGAAGGAGGATTATTTTGGCATGTTTTGGCATTTCTCTTGAAGGAAGGTGTTACAACTATGGTTTGCATTGATATTTCTTGGTGATATGTAAGTAATTTTCTGCAAAACTTCTGGAATGAATGGTTGTAGTTTCATTTCTTGCATATGTTTATGATTTTTGCTAAACAAAACCCTAGGTGACAAGCACACAAGTAGGTCCTTGTCTCATGTCCCCTTTGAGAGAAATTTTTAGCCATTTATTGAAGGAGAGAGCCTAGCCGTAGCTACACTCTCTTCTCTCTTCACCTTTGCTAGCCGTACCTTTTACAAGCTAAGAAGAAGGAGACGCCTTGAAGCCTAGGGTTTCTACACTTTAGGGCTGATTTTTCTATGGTTCGCTGTTAGAGCCTTGCTGTAGCAACACTTTGTTTTATCAAACCCTCTTGTCTCAGTTTATGTTATCTTTCAGCTAGCTGTTTTTCCGTTGAGTTAAGGAAGGAGGAGAAGTCATAGAGGCCTAGTTCACCTACACCGAAGTGACCCTCTCTCCCCTAGGGTTTTGACTTTGGGGCGTTGCTTCAGCAACACCTCAAAGCCTTTCCCTCTAGTCCTTAGCCTTTTCCTCCTTTAGCTTTTGCGTCCTTCACCTTTTGACTCCATTAACCCTAAAGCATTGATCTAAAGAGACCTCTTGCGTTGAAGTGAACCTAATCAAAACTACTCTCAATACATTGAATGAAACCCTAACTACACTAACCCTAGCTTATAAACTAACCCTATTAACTAAGTGTTGCTGTCATCTCTAGATATTAACACTTTGTGCAGCTAACGTTTGTCTTTATAAGCAATTGAATGATGAATGAGGGCATTAATTGAATGAAGTATTGATTTGTTGCATCGAATGCCATTTTTTCCAACATTTATTAAAGAAGTGATATAACTCTCATTGCTATTTCATAAACATTGACTTCGTCAATATTTATTGTTAAATTGCTTATATGTTCATCAGATAGTCATCAATTTACATGAAGTACTAACCCATTGAGCTAGCTTGCACATATCAGTTTGTTGTTGCTTTGTCTCAGGCATGTATATCTCATTTGGGGGGTTTCACTTTATTGGCCTTCTGGCCGGACTATCTGTTCGGTGGTGACTTGTGAGGGGGGAATAGCTACTTTAGCCTGTAATCTTTTGCCTTCTCAAAACCCCAAGTCACCGGGGACGTCTCCCCAGGGCCTTACCACCCTAAAGAGAAAGAACCATCCCATCGTGGTGACATTAGGTGGGACTGGTTCCTGTTATGCCAGTTTGGCCTTCAAACCTCAAGCCTTTTATTCTTGCTACAAACTGTGCGATAACATTTTGGCGCCGTTGCCGGGGAACACTGAGTCAATTCTCCTCAAGACGACACTTTTCGGAAAGCCTTGCCTCTAGAGTTTTCTTCTTACAAGCTTAGTTGGCGACTCCACTAGGGTGTTTTCCCCTTTTCTTTGGTAGTTTCAAGTAAACTATCTGAAGACTCCACAACCCAGAAAGAGGTTCAATAATCCTCCTTTATCTTTCAGAAGGAAGCCTCCCAAGAACTCTCCTGTTGTAAAATCACTTTTTGGAAAGAGCCTTCCTTTGAAAACCATGTCTAGTTCTTAGACCACTACAACGAACTCAGCCAACAATCAAAGGCAATGGCCATCTACTCTTTTCAAGCCACTAGACATGTCAGCGATACCAGGCTATCCTAGGCAAATGCCACCCAAATATGAGAAGTGGTTGCCTAAATTTACCGGTATTGATGCAATCAATGCCGAAGAACACATGAGCAACTTTTGGGCGTTTTTTCAGCTTCATCCCATAAGTGATGATGCTGAAGACTTAGTCATGAAGTTGTTCTTCGCAACCCTTTATGATGCTTCAAGACGTTGGTACTTGAGCCTTCCCGATGGCAGCATTAAGACCATGGACAAACTAGAAGAAGCTTTTCTCAAAAGGTGGAGTATCAAAGAAGACCCCAACATGCTTCTTACCCGACTAAATACCCTTTGGAAACATGAAAATGAGTCTATTCGGGAGTTCCACACTAGGTTTGAGACTTTGCTGCAAAAGATCCCTGCAAGCCATCATCCGAAGGATAATTACCTAGTCCATATCTATACCAAGTCTTTCAATGGACAATTAGGGTATCTCCTCAGGGACAAAACCCCCCAATCAATTCAAGAAGCCCAAGAGCTTGCCACTAAGATTGAGGGAAACCTCCTTTCATCTAAAATTGAGCCTTTCGCAAATCCAAGGGGGAAAATGGACACCAAGCCAAAGTTAGTCGACAATGTCGAACCTACCTCAGACCTTTGCGCTAGTATAGCAAAGTTGCAAGCCTAGATGGATGGTATCATAAAAAACCAAGAGAAAATGATGAGCAGGATCGCCAATTTGGAGAGATCCCAGAGCCAAGCACCCAGGGTCCCGTACAAAGGGCAATTTCAAAAAGGGAATCAATTTTATAAACCAAAGAATGAGCAAGAAATTCCAAACACCTTAGCCCCTACAAACGTTGTTGATGAAAACCCTTGGTGCCTAGAATGCAGTGAAGCATATTGGGAGCATGAATGTCCTTACAATGATAATGGCCATCAACATGTGAAGATTATAGGCCATTTCATGGAAGGCCCTCAGATAAATATCACAGCTGAAGAACATCAAGAGGCTGTGAAAGAAGCAGCCAGGTCAGCCAGAATGGTGGTAATAAACAATCTAGACCAGGAATCAAGAGAAAAGCTAAAGAAACGAGAGTTCCAGGTGTATAGAAGAAAGAAGCTGAACCAGCCTACTGCTGACCAAGCAAAGCCCCCACCTTTGGATGTACTTCTTCCCAAGACATCCAAGGCTGAAAGGGTTGACCTGAACTTTGACTTTGAAGGGGCACTATCTAAGATGCATGTAACCATTCCCCTGAAAGAAGTCATTAAGGTGCCATTTATCAAAGAACGTTTTGACAATTTCTTTCAAGGATCAGATGGACCCATGGACCCCCCTATTATGTTGCAAGCTAATCACTTTAGGGTTCAATACGGTGAAAAACCTCCCTTCTTCATGACTTTAATAATGAACAACAAAAGCCTCAACAACTGCATGTTGGATACAAGGGCAGGTGCTAAGATGATGTCCCTTAAAGTCATGCAACAATTAGGGTTGAAAGTCACACGACCTTACAGGAATGTGTGTGGCTTCGAATCTAAAGCCATACCCACACATGGGGTAGTTGAAAATGTGGAAGTTTGCCTTAAAGAGTAGCCAGATAAATTAGTCCACATTGACATTCACAATGCCTCCACGGGCTCTAAACTAATTAGTTATGTGTGTATGATCTACTCTAGATAATTTTAGATTTAATCATGCATGTAGATATCACAAATAACTAGCTAACTAAGAAGTAAAGACATAAAGGAAACTAATCTAGAGCATGCAAAGTAAAGACTAAAAATAAAGGAATGCAAGCCACTTGGGTACAACTCCTTTGGGCTTGCTTTACAACGATTTAGAATAGAGAAGAAGAAGAGAAACTTTTACCACAATGAGAGGAGTTGTTTGAGGCTGTGTTGTGCATGAAATTGGGCAGCATGCCTTCTTGTCCTGGCGAGAATTTGCAAAAATCAGCAAGCTATTGCTCGCTGATTTGAGCTGCAATACACTCAACAAAGTTACGAGATTTATGTTTTTCAACAGAAACTCTACACATCTAAAAATTAGAATTTAATATTTGATTAAATGACCTATCTAAGCATGTTATATACCAAAAACTGAACGTGAAAGAATGAGGAAAAATGATAGAAAATGCTAATGAAGTTTGAGTGAAGGTGAGGGTAGATTCGTCCTTGAACCTATCCCAACAACTCCATAGAGATAATCTGCAAAACTTAAACCAAAAGTGAGATGGAACAACAGATAATATCCTGCATGCATAGATAATACAACATAGTTTCTATTATACAAGCATGCACAAAATATGTAGATGGGCAACTACACTATTGCCTCACCTAGCCTAGTAAACTAATTTACTCGAGCAACTATTGACCAAAACACATAAAGATTCAGAATGATATCACCTCACAATAAGTGGCACATCCAGACTAATCTTGAATGCCACAGTTCCTCCAAAGCTATTTTTGTATTATTAAATGGGGAGAGGTTGTAGCAACAACGCTGCTACAAGCTCTTCAAGAGAAAAACCAGTGAAACAATGTGAAAGTAATGAGAGAGAGAGAGAGAGGGATGGGGAGAATTCAGTAGCATAACAATACTGTGAAGAATGGTGTTGAATGAGGGAGTGAGAGGTCTCTTAAATAGAAAAACAAGCCAAGGAAACCCCTCTTGGATCTTCAACACTTGTGAAAGATCCAAAGGGAAAGACAACTCAAAGGTAAAACAAACCAATGAGATGATAGGCTTTTAGGGTGAGGGGAAATGGTAAGAAGGTGAAGTGGAGGGTGAGAAAGCAAGCAAGGATAGACGAATTTGGCAAGAGGAGGAGTCCCATGCTTTCATCCAATGCAAAATCCACTTCTATGCTTGAGGTTTCCACTTTCACGTGTGAAGTTTCCATCTTACTCCAAAGTGAAAGCGTGAGTGTAAGAGGAAAGACGTGAGGTATGGGATGGGATGCGGAAAGAGTGTGGAAGGAGTGTGGATGGCACACTCCCAAAATGTATGCAAGTGGGTAAGGAGAGGCCCCACGCTTTAACTTAAAGCAAAACCCAAATTCAAACTTGATGTTTCCACTTTCACGTAGAGGGTGACGTGAGGTTTGAGTAAATGCGTGAGGTACGTGGGGGAGTTGGCTTGGAATGTGGAGTCCACACTCCCAAGTATGATGTGGAGGCTTAGAGGAAGGGCACACCTCATGAGGAGGGGCCCTCAACCAATAATTAAAAATAAATACAAAGGATGCGTGGAGTGGGGACGTATTATCCAAATGGGTTACGTAGGCTTTTAAGTGGGAAATAAAATAAATGAGTGGGTAAAGGGTAAGGTAAAGGGTTAGGATGGGTTAGGTGGGTTAGGTGGGGTCCCTCTCATCATTAATTATCATTTACTTCACCATATTTGACTAACTATTACAAAATTGACATTTTCCCATGTCCTAGGTTTGGCAATTAAAATTGTTGTTTCCTGAAAAAACTCCTAAGTGGACAAAAAACCTAGCAAAACTTGTCCGACAGAGTTGAAACTTGGTCCACGGGTGTAGGGGGTCTCTTTATCTTTCTTTTGAGTACAAATACCCCTATCAAAAATCCAGAGACCTAAGTTTTACATTAATTACCCAGAATTAATTAATTAATTAATCAATCAATTAATTCCCAACCTTTAAAAAAAACCTAGCTAGACTCGATGGAATTCCGCGAAATTTCACGTGCTGTCTTACATGGTCATTTACAACATTCCTAAACACTAGCTACCTAAGAATGACTTCATTAGAACGCCTTTCACCACTTTGGAGGATTTATTGCTAGTGGGAGTGAAAAACTCAAGGGAGATTAACCCGACAGGTTAGGCCACATTAACCTCCTGAGGATAAAAAACACTCAGTGAAAGGAACTCTCCTAATGAAGAGCATCCTATGGCACCTGACCTAACTATGACCCATGCAGACCTATTACAATATTAACCCACGCAGGGGTGTGGTAATCCCACTTACAAAACTGTGTGCTGGAGCAAAAAATGCCCTGTAGAACCAAAACGTCTTCGACATGTTTGCATCTGTTGATGCATATCTTAATGGTACATGGGAGTTGACCCCCTAGTTGAAGAGGTGGTCAACATCTGGCTCCACATGGGGACATGCCTTTGATCTTCTCACATGGGACAGAGAGCATACGAGAATCCAACATCTACAAAAATGTGCTCACCAATATCTGACATAAGAATACATATATACAATGAATAAATAAAATGCTCTAAACAACATTTACATAGTGAAATAACTAAAGTACAACATCAATAAGTACAAAATGAAACGATGATACAAAAATAATTCTAAGTACATAATAACATGATGAATGAAAGAATACAAAATTGAAATAAAAGAGAAGGGTTAGAGATACGTTACAACCATCCGTGCACTGGATGGAATGAAGCCACAAGTGTCTGAAACATCCTTGTCCAGGATGACTCACATAAGATCTCTTCCCAAGTTTTATTAACTTGGAATTTTTCGCGAAAAAGAACCAACCAAGAATCATGCTCCTTCTTCCCTTCAACCAAACACTCTGAATATGACAAGCTGTGTAAACTTTTAATACGCTGCTGATCATGACTGCCAAGGTGGAAGGCCAACCAATACTCATAATGATATGACATTGATAAACTGAAGTTGCCTTCCATTTCCTTATGGTTCAACATAAAGTCCTTCTTTGGCTGAGAGGTCGGAAATGAACATGTCAATGGAACCTGTTGCCGTCCTTATACACACTTGCAAACGTGAGCTAAGTCCTGCTCACTTAGTGTGTCCTCGGAGGCACAATGCCTAGGTTCAAAGTCCACGCTATCACTTTGACTTGAACCTCTTCCGTCTAGGCTAACTCCTAGGGAAGCCAAGGGGGGTAGACCCTAGTTACTAGA
>JASDQU010508147.1:5384-16653 GCA_032191745.1 Picea mariana
CAAAATGTCACCTAAATGGGTGATGTCACTTTGAATTAGGGTTTCTTTTGTGTAAAAGTAAATTTTAAGTGAATTTTTAAATACTATTTTGTAAAAGGGGAAATATTAGGGGTTTTGACCCCTATTCTTTTGGTTTAAACTAATATTATGTGGACAAACTATTTTGGAGACATTTTGTATAAATAGAGATCATAAGATCTCATTTCATAACATAAATCTCCCATATTGGAGAGGTACTTGGACTAAAATTTTCTCTACCTTTAGCTATTTATCTCTTTTTCTCTTGTGTATGGATACTTTCTTTGTTATTTGGTTGATGGAGGTGAAATGTTAGCCTTGGAAGGTTCTTCTTTGCTATTGTGGTGGTTTATCTTAGCATTTTCCTTGAATTGGTAAGGAGTTTTTGCATTGTATTATCATTTTGTTACAAGACAAGGTTATTTTTCAAGATATAGGTTGGAAGTATAAATGAATACACCCCCACCTTATCCTCCATCACTTTATGCTTAAATATTTATTGGTTTAACAAGGTTTTTCTAAGAGAAGTATAAGTGCATACACCCTCTTAGCCTAAAACCCTAGCTAGGGTTACTTTCCTTAGGGAGTAAGAGGATTTACACCCCGAAGGAGGTAGTACATTTAGTTATTTATTTTCTTGACTCCATTAACCTAATCGTTAAAGGCATTAGTAATCACTTGTTTCAATGGAGATATAAAATTGTTGCTTTGGGAAACGTGAAATTTCATGATGTTGAAGTTGTTCCTAGTCGAACCAAATCTATGCTATAAATGCTTGGTTGAGCCACTAGGGAGTTTCATTTATCCAAGTATTTATTTTTGTTGTTACAAATTTAAGCTACAACCATTAGGGTTGTAGAAAACCATAATGAAACTCTTCAATAACTCTTAATTTAACCATTGAAAATTGCCTGAAATATGCCCACATAATCTACTAAGTACAAGGCATCGTTTGGCAAGTTTTGAGAAATTTTTAGTGGTTAAATATCTTGTTGTAATAACAAGTTTTTTACATCCATAAGGTTAATAAATATCATTGCATTTATCTTTTTATGACAGCCTTTCATTTTGTGCTAAAGTCTTGTTCTATCATTGTTGAGATAAACTAGTTTTTACTAGCTTGTCTCGTGCTTATTCAATTGGAATTTTAGCACTTATATTGAAGCCATTATTATCTTTTATGTGATGATATATATCATTTTTTATTGCTGCAATTAGGGAAAAAAATATTAACTTGTTTTTCCACCTAACATTACTATATGAAAGTGTGGCTTTTCTTATGTCTTGGGCAGGTACGAACACCTTTGTAGGCATCCAAAGACTTGGAAACCTTAAAACATCTGAAGATGAGTCATCAAATCCAATTTTCCTTTCCATCATTGACCTTTAGGAAGATACTTCTATTCCTTCCCTTCCATCCATCTCAATACCCCCAGGGTCACCGATAGCACCTCCCTAGAGTGACCTAGTCACCATTGAAGCATGGGACCTATATTGAGGTGACATTGGGTATATAGTGTCCCTTAGTTGTGACCACTTGGTGGTTGGGTCAGGATTTTCCCAACCTACAACTTGTTTGATAAAAAAAATTCGTCATTTCCAGGGAGGATTTTGAATCCTATTCATTCTCTAACGACACTTTGGCAAGCTTCCATCCCAAAGCCTCTATCACTTATCTTGCTTGACGACTCTATTTAAGAACGTTCCCTTTTCCACACTTGATAAGTTTCCCCTTAATATTTTCTGGCGAATCCACTCTTCATGAACCCACCTTTCCCTCCTTTGATAAGACTTGATCTCACCTAGCGACTCCATTGAGGTGTCCTTTTGGTCAATGGAATTATGGCACCATAGGATGAACCCTCATCCAAAACTTGTTGTGACTCAAAGATGTCATTTTTACGGATGGAAAAGGAAAAGGATGTTAATAAAGATTTCGAGGAAATGATAAATCACATAAGAGAGTTATTTCATATCCTTTATGATGAAGAAGTTATTGAATGGCAGATATATGAAGAAAACTACCAAGAAGATTCTAATGAAGATCCGAATGAGACATTTGATGAAGGAGAGGTGCTCATATCCGCCCTTCATTTTGATGAAAACATCCATGCCTTTGTTCCTCTCGCACATAAAGAAGAGAACATGATGAGTTGTAATCCTTTTGAAGATATTAATGACACTTTATTCCATGACTTTAAAAGTGAATAAGTATTCGAGGATCCATTGGATGCCATAGATATTTTTTTTAAAAATCACATGAAGCACTCTTCATTAAGAATAAATCCTCATGTGATGAAGAGGTGATGGACGAGCATGCCCATGAAGAGAAAAAAGAATCCTGATGAAGCACAACATGTTGAGGCATCATTACCTTTTCTCCATCCTGACATGGTTGAGGTTGTCCAGCCGAGCTCTCATCATGTTCATAAAGTTCAAGAAGCAACTAGCCTCAGTGATGAATTTGAGGATCATGTTGAAGACGTCCATGCGTTTACTCCTCTGGCACACGAATACAAAGAGATGTTCTCTTTTGTTGATGGTCTTGTAAGAGAAACTTTACATGTGATTAATGAGCATATAGAAACTTTCATACAAACTGGAAGATGCAAGTGGGATTTTAGTCGTCTCATTTTCTATAGACCCCATTTATGACATTAAGGGTATCCCTCAAGAAAAGGGGTTTGAGTTATCATCTTTAGAGGAATACTTTTCATGCGTACATGATTCATCTGTTTGGGAGCATGATGATGACATGACTCTAGATTTATTCAAGGACTCTCAACCACTTTCATCCTCAACAATGGAGGACCACTAGGACGTGGCCATCTTAGAGCGATCAGAGGCTCACTCTACAAAGAGGAAGCACTTTCATATTGAGAATTTATACAAAGATTGGAAGATAAAGAGGGCATGGTTTTCTCTTCCTATACCTGAGCCTATCCATTACCTCATTTCCTTTTCTTAGGTAAATCATGAGGTATTCTTAGGACCTCTCATATCTGCTCAGTATTCAGGAAGTAGTGATCATGTTCAGGAGGATGACGATGAACCTTTGTGTGTATATAGTATCCCCCTTCAGATATGGATAAATAGAGCTTGTGTCTATTATTTTAGGAAGGATTCTTTACATGATCAGGGTTGGAGGTATCCTTTCTAGAAATATTTCCTCCCTCCCACCCATCTACATGAGTTTTAGTTCATGATTTATTATATATCAATTTATGTTCATGATCAATATGTTATTGAATTATCTTTTTTGTTTTACATAATCAAGAACAAGGGGAGATACTTTGATGGGATGATCAACTAGTTGCACTAGTTATATGACTTCACCTGGCATCACCTATCACCTGATCTTCAGGTCCCCAAGGCCCTAGCTAAGTAGGTAAGCCATTTTCATTTCTTTCATTTGCATCTTGATTTCTCATATTATTTTATATGCATATCATATTTCATTTTTCTCTACTTGCATATTGATTTCATACTTAATTTAAAAGTTTTTGAAAAAATGTCAAAAAAAATCTTTTCTAAATTAGCTTTGTTTTGGATTATATATATATATATATATGGATAAAAGGTTATAGCACCACCCTAGATTCTCTGATCCCTTTTTCTGATTTTTGGAAGGAACAGGTCTACTAGGATATTTTTTGGTTCTCATGCACTCTACAATGAGCACATGTCCCCAAGTAGGAGCCAGATGTTATCCCTGGTTTTTTGGATAACTAAGGAGATTATGTATCGGGGCCCTCAAATTGTAGATATGGAGTATCGAGAGACTACAAGAATAGAAATATCCTTTTTCACAGATGGAGACCCTTCTCACCACCACAAAGGTTGTATATTTTCAGTAGGCATCCATCGCACCAACTAGATTTCGAGAGGCAATGGGCCTTGCTCCATGAGGTACAATTCATGTTTTATTGTAAGTGTCATTTCAATATTTGAGGCATTTGAGTATGTTGTATCTTAGACTGCTTTAGATTTCATGACATATGATTGCACATTATTCCTTTTTCTCTGCTTCACTTTGGTGGTTGCATTGTTCCCTAGTAAGTGGTATTCCTTGGGGATGGGTTTTCTACTAGGAACCCCCTTGAAGATCCATCGTATCATTCCCGACCATAATTACCACTTTACATCACTTAACCCCACATTTCCTTATCTCTTGGAATTTTAGGGTGTATTGACCCAAGAAGGGGTTGTCCCTCATTCTATGGGAAGAAGGGGTTGAAGGCCCAGAGGGATTGTTGTTAGGTAAAAGATAAAATCATATGTATCAACCTTCCAGATGCTTCACCGAGGAAATCCCCCAAGAAAGAAATGAAATGCTTATCTGTAAGAAAAGGTGTACCCACAAGAATAATGATTATGAATGATTAAAGGGTTAGTTGGAGGATAGGAGGTATCATCATGAGTTGACCTATCATGATCATGGATATTTAGTGAAATGACATTACCATCATATGGTCACCAAACTAGGATAATGGCTCTTAGTTGCATGGCTGAGAGAAAAGGGGTTTCATCATGATCCAACCTTATAATTTACACAAAGTGTTTGTGAGTGACACTGTCATTATCTGGACACCATGCCAGGACAGTGGCCTTCACCTTGTCCCTAATTTTTGAAATAAACAAAGAATGGAAAAATGATGGGCTTGGAAAAATTGCATTGCAAACAAAGGTTCCACACACCCTCTAAAAAATCACCCATGAATGAGACACTACAACCCCTTGTATTTTAAGAACCCCATGCCCAATCATTCTTGACCCCTAACCACTTCATACACTTTACATGGCTTAGAGAGGGATCTCTTGCAAACAATCCTTGACCTAGGGAAAGATCTACCCAATAAAACAACCTCATCAACCCTCCCATATCGAAGCTTGGGAAGTCGCATAATGTCTTTGAGCACTTAATTGTTTGACAGGGTAATATTTGATGCGAATTATTAGGTGGCTCACTTATTGACTTTATTTACTTATCATGATATTTTGAATTGATATCCTTGGAGGGTGTGATTATTTTTCTTTGTAGGACCTAGTTAGTGGATAGTTTTGGAGGAACAAGCCTAGCTTAGGCTTCCATGGGGCTTGAAGCCCTCAGGTCGATGATAAGAGCCCACATTCCATATGAGAGAGATGAATTTTTGGAGTCCTATAATATTACATTGACGACATAACCTATCCCCCACATGCCAAACATTTTTCCTAGGAGAGGCAAAACATCACATTTAGAGGCATGGCATCACCTAGGGGGCTAGGGTTTGGTGGTGAGATTACCACTCCTTGACAAATGGATTTTTTCAAGAGAATGAGGTTTTTACCATGAATAAAGTGACTTGGATTCTTTACATTTGGCTTTGGGAAGCCTAACTACACTCTTCCAACACCGACTTTCTCCTAGTGCCAAAACATCTCCTAAAGGGGTGATGTCACTTTGAATTAGGGTTTATTTTTGTGTAAAAGTAAATTTTAAGTGAATTTTTAATATTATTTTGTAAAAGGTGAAAGATTAGGGTTTTTGACCCATATTCTTGTGGTTTACCCTAATATTATGTGGACAAACTATTTTGGAGACATTTTGTATAAATAGAGATCATAAGATCTCATTTCATAACATAACTCTCCCATCTTGGAGAGGTACTTGGAATGAAATTTCCGCTACCTGTAGCTATTTATCTATTTTTATCTTGTGTATGGCTACTTTCTTGGTTATTTGGTTTATGGAGGTGATGGGATAGCCTTGGAAGGCTCTTATTTGCTATTGTGGTGGTTTATCTTAGCATTTTCCTTGAATTTGTAAGGATTTTTTGTATTGTAATATCATTTTGTTTCAAGACAAGGTTATTTTTATATATATAGGTGGGAAGTATAAGGGAATACACCCCCACATTAGCCTCCATCACTTTATTCTTAAATATTTATTCCTTTAACAAGGGTTTTCTAAGAGAAGTATAAGTGCATACACCCTCTTAGCCTAAAACTCTAGCTAGGGATACTTGCCTTAGGGAGTAAGAGGATTTACACCCCCAAGGAGGTAGTAAATTTATCTCTTTATTTTCTTGACTCAATTAATCCAATCATTAAAGGCACTAGTCATCACTTGTTGCATTGAAGATATAAAATTGTTTCTTTGGGAAACATGAAATTTCGCGATTTTGAAGTTGTTCCTAGTGGAATCAAATCTATGTTATAAATGATTGCTTGAGCCACTAGGGAGTTTCATTTCTCCAAGTATTTCCTGATTTTGTTATAAATTTAACGTACACCCATTAGAGCTGCAGAAAACTCTAACCAAATTCTTCAATAACTCCAAACATAACCATTGAAAATTGCCTAAAATCTGCCCACATAATCTACTAAGTACAATGCATGTTTAGGGAAGTTTTAGTGTTTAAATATATTTCTGTAATAAAAAAATTGTTACATACATAAGGATGATAAATATCACTTTAGTTATCTTCTTATGACAACCTTTCGTTTTGTGCTAAAGTCTTGTTCTATCATTGTTGAGCTAAACTAGTTTTTACTAGCTTGTCTCGTGATTATTCAATTGGAATTTTAGCACTTATATTGTAGACATTATTATATTTTATGTGATGATATATATCATTGATTATTTTTTCAATTAGGGACACAAATATTAACTTCCTTGTCCACCTAACATTACTATATGAAAACATGGATTTTCTTGTGTATCGGGCAGGTACGAACACCCTTTGTAGACATCCAAAGACTTGGAAACCTTAAAAAATCTAGAGACAAGTCATAAAAGACACTTTTATTTTCCATCATTGACCTTTATGGGGATACTTATCTTCCTTCTCTTCATTCTGTTACAATCCCCCCAGGGTCATTGGGATTGCCTCCCTAGAGTGACCTAGTCACCCTTGAAGTGTGGTACCTATATTGAGGTGACATTGGGTATAGTGTCCCTTAGTTGTCACCACTTGGTGGTTGGGTTAGGATTTTACCATCCTACAACTTGTGTGATAACACTACCAATTCCAAATCATGAGTGGCATATTTTTTTCATGTTCCTTTAATTTTCTTGATTCGTAGCACACCAAATGTCCATTATGACTAAGAACTCCACCAATTCCTTCTTTATATGAATCTGTGCATACAATGAATCCTTCATTTGGATAAAAAATCCTCAATATTGGAACACTAGTCAATAAATACTTCAAGTGTTGGAAACGTCTTTCGCATTTTGATGTCCACTCAAACGTCACACCCTTCTTTTGCAAGGAAGTGATTGGGTATACAATATTTGAGAATACTTCAATAAATATTTTGTAGTAACCTGTAAGTCCCATGAATGATCTCACCTCAGAGACATTCCTTGGTGTTGGCCACCCTTCAATGGATTTTATATTCTTTGGGTCCACTGTTATCCCTTTCTCTAAAATAATATGACCCAAGTAATGTATCTGCCTATGGTAGAATGAGCACTTACTAAACTTTGCAAATAGTTTATGTTATTTCAATAATTGTAGCACCATAATAAATAGTTTCTCATGCTCTTCTTCATAATTTGAGTAAATAAGTATGTCATCCAAAAATACAATGAAAAACTTATCCAAGTATTCTCTGAAAATACCATTCATTAAACACATGAAGACAGTTGGTGCATTTGATAACCCAAATGGAACCACTGTGAAATCATAATGGCCATACCTTGGTATAAAGGAAGTATTGCTAATGTCCTGTTCCTTAATTCTTACTTGAGGATAGCCTCACCTAAGATCAATCTTTGAGAATAATCTAGCATCTTTCATCTTATCAAAGAGATCATATATCCTTGGAAAAGGGTACTTGTTCTTCACAGTTACCTTGTTCAACTTCCTGAAGTCGATTCAAAGCCTCAATGTTCCATCTTTTTTCTTCACAAATAATACCGGGGCACCCCAACAAGAAACAATTGGTTGTATATACCCCTTATTTAGAATTTCCTCTAGCTGCATTTGCAACTCCTTCAATTCTGGTGTACTCATCCTATAAGGAGTCTTGGATATTGGGGCTTCTCTAGGAATCAAATTTATGGAGAAGTCAATATATATCTTAGGTTGCAGCCCCATTATTTATTTAAATACATCTTCAAACTCTTTTAGGACTGCATAATCTTCGATACTTGGTATGTTTTCCTCAGGTGCCTCCTCCATATGTGTTGCAAATACTTGATATCCTTTCCTCAATTTTTTCTTTAGCTACAACGCCAAAACTTGTCTGATGGTTACTTCTCTTGGAATTCCTTGAATTGTCCTTAGGTTCCCTTCTTCATCCAAGCAGGTAAAATCCTTATCATAAAAGTCTAGAGTAGCATGATGTTGGTCCAACCAATCCATACCAACTAGGAAGTCATATGAGCCCAAAGGTATGATATTCGAGTTGTTCCTTGTGCTTAATCCATTCATGTCTATTGGGAATGCATTAACCATCTCATTAATATTCCTTTTATATTCTATTGCTAGATACACCAACCAAGGTTTACCAAGCTTACTTATTGGCAATTGAAATCTTTCCACCATCTTAGGATCTAGATAACTATGACTAGATCCTGAATAAATTAAAATAGAAATGGGTTGGTTGTTAATATTACCTTCCAATTCAATCATATGTGAATGAAACTTAGCTTTCTTGCTATCTAGTGTTGTGTAGATCCTAGGTACATTTTTGCTTATGTCCTCCACTATTTCAGCTTACTGTATATGATGAACAATTCTCACTTTTTCACCTCTGTGAAGGAAATCTTTGTACATATGATCTCCCACACAGCCCCAACATTGAATATGTGGTTTCCTTGGTATTTTCTACATTTTCTTAGTCATCTTGGGTTCCTTAGGAGATTATTTTCTTTGAGAATTATTTCAAAAGAATGGTAGCTTTTTCCCCTTCCTCCTTTGTTCCATCTTTCTCTTCTTCTTACCTTCTCATGCCTTTGGAAATTTGTTCTTCCTCTATGTTGATCATAAAGGAATTTATCTCTCCTTATGGTTTCTTCTAGTTTCTTCGGATCATCATACTATATATCGTCGTTGATAAATGATGGCATCCCACTCAAGTACATATGAATCTTAACTTTTTCATCCTTGATGAAAGAAACATATTTTAGCAGCTCCAAGAACCTCCTTTCATACTCATATATGGTCATACTCCCAAGCTTGAGTTCAAAGAACTCCTTCATATTTTTATCATAGTATCGTTTGGTTAAGTACTTCTTTTGAAAATAACTTTTTAATTATCTCCAATTTATATTTTTCTCATCAATGTGTTTCACTTGCACAAATTCATCCCACCACATTAATCTTTTTCCTCTGAGTTTATATATGGAAATTATTCCTTCTACATGTGAAGAGTAATTATGCAATTGAAAATACTTTGTCATGCCTAACAGCCAGGTCCTGACATATTCATCCTTCTTGTGTTCACCATCAAATGTAGGTGGTTTTATTTTATTCATTTCCCCCTATAGCTCATCCACTCCAGACTTCTTCTTATGCTTCCTAACAGGAGATGTATTTGAACTATTGTGTGTTATCCTAGTTGAATTCCTTGGGGAGTGATGGTGATGCCTACCAACACTTTTGGTTCTTCTCCTCTTATCATGACACCGAAGACTACCTGATTTGCTTGACTCGATCTCCTTATCCATATTCTTCACTATTATGTCCAAGCTCTGCATTAACTTGATGTTAAATCCTTCTTGTTGCTCTTTGGATTTCATAAGATTTTTGTTATGATCTTTATAACTTTAGACATCCTTTTGAAAATAATTTATGGTCTCCACCAAGTTCATGCTCTCTTCCTTTCCATATTCTCAATGCCCATTGGATTCCATTGCTGCAACATCCATGCCCATACCAAACATTATTACTTCATCTTCATAATTGTAAGTGTTAATATTATGGTAGCTTCGGGAGGTATGAACCTCTATTGTGACCTATGACAAGACTAGAATCCTCTGAAAGAAAGCAAAGAATTAAAGGAAACCCTAGAAAAGTTGTCAGCTGGAAAAATACATTTAAAATGAATTTATTGATAACCAGAAGGAGAAGTCAGCCCCAGTTAGCCTACCCAGTTCACTATAAATACAAGGAGCCAGTTCTCATTATTGATCATCTCAGTAGTTGCAGAGAGAGCCAAAATATGCGCAGGCAGTTGAAGTTTTGGTGCGTAAGTTTCTAGGAGAGCTGGGAAAGTGAGCGCTAGATTCTGGGTGGGATCACCTGTTCAACTTAGTCTCTATTCTTTCTTGGTGCATTAGCCTCTCTTGGCTATTGGATTGCTACCAGGATTCTCTTCTTGGTCAAGGTCAAGGTGCTTAGAGGGTGGCTTGAACCTGTGGTTGGGTGACAAGGGTATCGTCAATGGTAAAATGAGCACAATCTTCTATATTCTAAAAGGTTATGGGCCCACACCCCTTCATCCATACTATAACACTGGAAGGAAACATAGCCGCTAGATATTGAGCTCATTGAGGAACTACCTCTAGGGTTACTAGCAGGAGCAATTTCCAAAGCACTGCAGCTAGGGTTACTAGCAGAAGCAGTTGCAAAAACCCTAATTCTCAAATCTGGCACCTTGTGATGGAGCATCTCGCTCAAGAAGAAGATATTCATATGTTCCCTAACTCAGCACACCTATTGACTCTCTCAGAAGACAAAAATGACGAAGTTGAAGTTTTGGATCAGGGCATGACCAGTTACCAGTCAACTGAAGACATGTGTGAAACAATCAGTCTCTTACACTACTCAGCACTTACCAGGACAATTGAAGACGATATGTGGATAATCGACAGTGGAGCTTCCAGGCACATGACGGGAGATCAAGCTAGACTCTCAAATCTAAATGAGATAAATACATCATACAAAGTAGATCTTGGAGACAAAATCACTTACCCCGTCGAAGGATTTGGACAAGCCTCCATCAAGTTGGAATCAGGTAATCATGTTCACTTAAGCAATGTTTTATATGTACCTGGTTTAAAAAATAATCTTGTATCAATATCATGTTTAGAAGACAAAGGGAATAGAATAGCCTTCATGGATGGAAAGGTGTTATCATGGCATAAGAATTCCAACATAGAAGATGCTAGGGTTATTGGAAGATGTGAAGGAAATTTGTATAGACTACTAGAACGAAATGAAGAAGCTCTAGTACATGACGAAGTCAACCCTAATAAACTTTGGCATAGAAGGTACGCTCATATCAATTATCAAGCATTACCTTTCCTCAGAAAAAT
>JASDQU010508147.1:16753-39841 GCA_032191745.1 Picea mariana
GAATACATGGGATCCTTTGTCCACGAATTCTCATGACTAATTCTTGTGTCCCCCTTCAAACTTTGAGCAGAAAGACTATTAACGGCATTACAGATAAGAGAATACTGTTATCTCGAGCATCCTAGCTTCGATGCTCAACCATCGTCTGATTATCTGTGAATTATAGCTTGGTTGTTAAAATATTTCACTGTGGGTCTAAGGTCTTTATTTCTTCCTTTAAAACTTTCGTGGCCTCCAAAATACACTCTTCTATTCCACCACCCTTAACTTTATCCCATACTAAATGTTTTTACTGTATTCGCAGGCTCGCATGTGGTGGAATCGCAGAATCATAGTCTATATTTATACCTTCCATGAACCCACAACCAACACTTATCTTATTTTTCCTTCATGGACTCATGGAATCATAATCTTGCAACCTTTGTTTCATAATTTCATCTGAGACGTCTCAACACTTAACCATTTTTCCACTTCTTACCGTGGTTTCGTGGGACTTGCAGTTGGCTTGCCACATGGATCCACATAAACTTACAACTTTCATACCATTCAACATGTACCTACCACCATTGAATTACACTTATTTCTTCTACCCCACCATATGACATGTGGCCTCCAGGTCATGCCGACATCATCGTATGAAAAAATACCCATATTTTTCTTATTTTCAAAATTCCAAAGAGACTCAATTTTGCAATTATTTCCGTGACCACCATTAGAGCTTGTAATTAAGCTCAATATAGCTAAATTGGGTTTGTACATACAATTTTTACCCTCCCCCTCTTCAAATTCACCTCTTGTGCATTGAATTCATCTTGAATTACTCTGCGAAAATTAGGGCTTTTGCCCAATTTCGCCTCAATTTTGTCATGGGTGGCATGGATGCTTTGTAACTTCAATTTCCGCTCATCTATGGGCCCAAATATGCTAAATTAGAGAATAAATTTTCTTATACTTAATTTTCGAGCTCGATTCTTCTCATTACCCATGAAATTTCTCTCAATTTTACTGAAGTAATTTAATAAAAACAAGTTTCAGACATACCCCATAAATTAATTCTCTGTGAGTTTCTACTTCAACGTTCTGCTAACTCAAACCATTCGGGCTCAGTGTTGAAAACTAATCTCTGATACCACTTTATAACGTTCCCAACCACTCATGTTGGGCCACGCCACACAAAAATCTTATATATATATATATATATATATATATATATATATATATATATATATATATATATATATGATACCACTTTGTAATGTCCCCATTACCAAGAACTCAACAAAATTTCTTTGATACCACATTGTAGCATTCCAAGCCACCTGTTGAGATATGCCACTTAAAATTTTGAACTCTGATACTAATTTAAATCATAAAAATACTTTGCAAATGAGAAGATTCATAGAAAATAATAGTAGAAAATATGCATGCATCATACGTAGGAAAACCCATGAAAACAAATTCATAAATAATAACGCAACACCTGATTTAACACACAATTAAATTACTGAAATTTTATGCATATGAACAAAGTTGAGCGGAATAACAATAATAATTTGTAAACACCATTATCACATAGATTCCATAGCAGAATATGCATAATTATACACGCAGTAAATAAAATAATCACCTGAAAGAAACTTATCTCATGAAATAGACACCAACTGCATGTAGACCTTCCACGTTCCTCCCAGCCTTAGACCACACTACTCATAAAATCTTAGCAGTGGGTCACCTCCGATATGGGGATAAATTCCACCTAGGTAAAGGATTTCTAAGCAGGTTAAGCTCTCTTTGATAGTATACAACTCATACATAGGTGCCAGCTCAAAATAACACCTTACAGTCCCTCATTCCCCACATGCATGTACCTCCCCAGGAAGTGTGCCCCTTCTCTAATAAAGAGTCCTTCGGCTGCCCCACTACCCTTCCAAGGCTTCAACAATGGGTCGGACAAGAAGTCTCAGAGCCCTATAGCTACATCTTGGTACCTTGCGAAATCAATTCCCAACAATTCTCTCACCTGGAGATAATGATCATGGGACTGGACACTTGCTTCTTTAGTGTCCTACAGACCTGACAACCCGCTTCCTCATTTTCCTATGGGCCTGAAAACCCATCTTTTTAGTATAGATCCAAAACTAACCAAATTCCTGATACAGGTACATATATGGATGTTCGTAGAATGAAGGTACAAATGAAAATCCCATAGAGGTAGTGAGGTGCGAATGATAATGGGATGTTTCCCCCAAAGGAACTAAATTTTCCCAATTATATTTTCATGTTCCCACTTGACACTTGTCATTTTGGGAATTATCTTGGCTCCACATGGATTCCCTCACACCGTGATACATTCCTCAACATAAGGACTTAGGATATATTTAAATATCCATACTTTATACTTTATACATTTTTTAGAATATTAATAAAACATTACTTTGTGTTTAATCCCCCTAGCTTAGCCCCTTTCCCCATAATCTTAGCCCCCTTTTCCATTTTGGTGGAGATTACCCCCTCATACTCTTTTACATGGTTGGTCTGCAACAGTGATGTGTTTTCACTAAAACTGAGTGTGATTGCATTTTACAAAAATAGGTTTGTTGGCCTTTCAACTTCTACCCCACCAACCCAATAATCATACATGAACTCTGGCCTCCAAAACACATTCATACAAAGGCACTTTGGCCCCAAACTATCATGGTTCATCATCATTTATGTACAATTAGAATTATATTTATAATGGGGTTCGACCTAGGGGTATTGCATAAATAAGGGGGTGTATCCTCCTTCCAGTTGTAGCTAGAGAATTGGGAAGTTGGTTCTTCCAATGAGTGTATTATTTTGATATATAAGAAAATCATTTTGTGGTTTTCTCCTATTTGGGTTCCCATGTAAATTTTGGTGTACTGTGTTTCTGTGGATGTCTATTATGATCTGTTTATTTATAGTGCTCATGATGTATTGATGATATAATGTTGATGAAATTAATGATTACACATTGTGGTTGAAAGTGATAACCAAGTGCTCATACAAATTCACCACCCCCCTCTCAGTATTCTGACAATTGGAATCAGAGAAGGTCCTTTGAGAAATAGTTTAACCACTTGAAGGAGATGATGAAATACATTAAGATTGAAGCCCCAAGGCTTGATGGTCAGAAATATGCCTTTTTCAATAAAAGGATGCAAACCTTCTTACAGGCATGGGGATTTGATATTTGATAGTAAGTATAGATGGATATGTAGCACCAGCCACTCCCCCAAATTAAAAAGATGGAAAGAAACTCAACTAAAACAATTCAAATACTAAAAGCACCATTTTGAGCAGTCTCGATGATTCATTATTTGTCAAAGCTATGCATTGCAAGACCGAAAAGGATCTTTGGGATAAACTTCAAAATATTTACAAAGGAGGTACCAAATTCAAGTGAACTAAGCTTCAAACTCTTAGAGATAAGTTTGAGCAATTAAAGATGAAGGAATATGAATACATTTCATCCTACTTTCTGTGAGTTGATGAAACAATGAATACTATTGGAGGAATGGGAGAAGAAGTTAATGAATCAATGGTCGTTTAAAAGGTTCTAAGATCTCTACCTATGAGATTTGATCCTAAGATATCATCCCTGGAAGAAAGAACAGATCTTGACAGTTTGAGCATGGACGAGCTACATAGAATATTCACATCTTATGAAATGAGGATAGAACAAGAGAAACTAGTCACAAAGGAAGAAGCATTCAAAGCATCCAAGAAGACAAAGAAAAAATATATTCAAAACCAAATTATAGTTGCAGCGATGATTCAGAGGAAGATAAAGAAGTAGAAAACTTTGTAAGGAAGTTAAAAAGAGGAACCATAAATACAAAGGTATGCATCCATTAAATTTTTTTAATTATGATGGTATTGGTCATTTTGCTTCTAAATTTCCTTATGCTAAGAATAAAGCTATCAATGAAGAAGAAGATCCTAAGAAGAAAAATAAAAATAAAAAAGAAGACAAAAGAAGGAACAAAAACAAATTCTTCAAGAAAAGCTTCTACTCAAAGGAAGACATCCCCTCGTCATACGAGGATGATGATATGATAGTGATTCATAAAGAGTACTCTTCATGGTAGTATATGATGATGAAGAGGATTCTGAAGAATAAGGTGAATTTGATCTCAGAGCATAATTAATCAACGCCTTAGAAGAACTAGGGAAATAAATAAAAAAAATCAAGTCACTCAAGGAAGAATTAAAGAAGAAATAAGGATCTCAAAATTCCAACTTAGAAGAAATTGAGCAAATAATCATGAAGTTAAAAATCCAAGTAGAAGAAAACAAAAGGATTGAAGAAACACTCAGAAATCAGTTAGAAGATAAGGAGAAGATGATTAAAATATTGGAAGCATAAATAGTCACCTTAAAAAAAATGTTCAGAAGAAAGATATGTATCATAATAGCGCCAAGATATTGGATGAGATCATTTAGCTGTCAAAGGCCATACTATGACAGGTCCATGATAGGATACAACTAGATGCACACTGAAAAATGTTCGAGCTCCAAGATGACAGAATAGGAAGCAGAACAAAGTAGCTATGAAGAAATCATTAGAGGAAATATCAAGAAATATGAATACAAGAATAATCAAGAAGAAAATCATAGAGGAAATGGACCACCTAGAAGATTCAGAACACAGAATAAAAAATCAAAAACATCTCAAGAGGAAGAAGGATTCAAAAGAGAAACATAATTCAGAAGATCCCCTACATCCAGGTATCAACTATTTTTCTTGGTTATGCTATTCTTGTAACAATTTTGGACACAAATCTGCAAACTCTAGATCCTATGCCAAGAACAGAAGCAATTATGAAGGCTATTTGAACAACAACTATCCTATAAAGTCAAATGAAGCACAGAACAAAAATTACAACATTTTTGGTTCACTAATTAATGAAGTAGAGTTCCACAAGTGCAATAATTTTGGACACATGACCAAAGATTTTAAACTGGTTGTTCCTCCAAGGGAACCAAAGTATAATATCAAATAGGAACCAAAAATATATGGATAAGGAAGCAGGATCAATTCAACACCAAAGAATGTTTGTTTTCTTTATAGGAACAACACAAGAAAAGTGGGTGGTATGTTGACAATGGATTTTCAAATCATATGAAAGGTGAAAAGAATAGGTTTCTGACCCTGAAGAAGGAACGAGATGGTTCAGTTTCATTTGGAAATGATAACTCAACCATAATTATAGGTAGAGGCATAGTCAAGATTTGAAGAAAAGATGCCAAAGCAGAAAATGTTCTACTGGTCTAAGATATGAAGCACAATATTCTAAGTGTAAGTCAAATGTGTGATCAAGGACACAAACTTTTTTTTGACTCAGAAAAATGTGAGATAAGGAAAGAAGGATAAGGAAGATTGGTGGCTACAACTAGAAGAACCCCAAACAACATATATGTCCTGAATGAATTTGGAAGGGAAAGATGTTGCTTAGGAAAATAAAATGAAAGTTGGCTCTGGAACAGAAGAATGGGTAACATGGACTTTAACAACCTTATCAAAATCAACAAAAAGGAAGAGGTGAAAGAAATTATAGAGATATCAAAGCCAACAAATACTTTATGTGAGCATTGTCTACAAGGAAAACAAACCATGACCAAGTTCAAATCAAAAGATTAATCCACGAAAAAACCATTGGCGATTGTACACACTGACTTATGTGGACGCACAAGAACAAACGGATTAAATGGAGAACAATATTTTATGCTACTGGTTGATGACTACACAAGAATGACTACAGTTTTATTTCTCGGGAAGGTCATAGGCACTCAAACACTTCAATATATACAAAGAGACGGTTGAGACCGAGATGGGATTAAAAATCAAGTGTTTGAGATCAGACAATGGAGGAGAGTTTACATCAAAAGAATTCATGGATTTTTGAGGCAACCAGGGAATAAAAGGATAGTTATCAGAAGCTAGGACACCCAAGCAAAATGGAGTTGTCGAAAGGAAGAACAAAACAATACATGAAATGGCCAGAACCATGTTGAAAGATTCCAAGTTGAGTGATATATTTTGCGTACAAGTAGTACATATAGCAGCTCACATCCTGAACATAGGAATGCTCAGAAGTAACATTGATAAGAATCCCTATGATTTATGGAAAGGAAGATCGACAAATGTGAAGCATTTCAAAGTATTTGAAGAAAATGTTATATCAAAAGAGAAGATGGCAAGCTTGGAAATTTGACTCTCGAGTTGATAAGGGAATACTAGTTGGGTATTCAAGAAAAATAAAAGCATATAAATGATTTAGTCCAAGACTCAGCAAAATAGTGGAAAGAATAAATGTAACAGTTGATGAAACAAATGAATGAAAGACCAAAGAAAGAAACAAAGATTCAGAAGAGTAGGATGATGAAGAATATCTAAAAGAAGAAGAGATATAAGAAGAAGAAGAAGAAGAAGAGAAAGAGGAATATGAACAACCGATATCTCCTATGAAACCTAACCAATGAGTGCAGAAAAATTATCCTCCATAACATATTATTGGAAATAAATATGTAGGATTTGAAACCCGAAGAAGAATACTTTCACCAGAACAAAGGAATCTAGCATTGTTATTCACGTTGAACTAAGCAATTTTGAAGAAGCCAACAATGATGAAAGTTGGTTCAAGGCTATGGATGAAGAATTGGATAAGATAGAGAATAATGACACATGGGAATTGGTTCCAATGCCAAAGAACAAGAACATGATTGGTACAAAGTGGGTTTTCAGGAGCAAACTCAATGAGGATTGACAAGTAACCAGAAAAAAAAAAAGGGTTAGTGTGCAAAGGATATTCTCAAATTGAAGGTATATATTCTGAAGAGACCTTTTCCCTAGTCTTTAGGATGGAAGAAATCAGATTGATCTTATCCTATGCATGTTCTAAAATAATCAGGGTATATCAGATGGATGTAAAATAAGCCTTTTTAAATGGAGAATTAGAAAAAGAAGTCTACATCGAACAACCTGAAGGGTTTCTACTATTAGAAAAGGAACATTATGTTTGCATACTGAAGAGAGAATTGTATGGGCTCAAGCATACCTCCAGAGCATGGTATTCAATATTGGACAAGTATCTATAGAAGAAAGGATTCAGGAAGGGTAATGCAGCCAACAATCTTTACATAAAAGTGGATCGAGACAATATATTGATAATTGAAGTTTATGTAGATGATATTATCTTTGGGAGTGATGATGATAGGATGAGTCAGAGGTTTTCCAAATACGTGCATAAAGAGTTTGAAATGTCTTTGATTGGTGAGTTAAATTTATTTTTGGGATTACAAATATGTCATCGTCATAAAGGTATTTTCATTACCCACACTAAGTACATCAAAGAAATGCTAAAGAAGTTTGGAATGGAAGACTCCAAATCCGTAAGTACTCCTATGCATACTAGTTGCAAGTTGAGAAAGGATGATGAATCTCAGGATCCATATAAGAAACTATATAGATCGATGATTTTCAACTTACTCTATGTAACAACGTCAAGACCGGATGTGATGCAAATAGTTGGACAAGTTGTGATATTTCAAGAAGCACTGAAAGAAACACATGGTACATCAGTAAAAGGAATATTTAGATATCTCAAAGCAACAAAATATTTTGGATTATGGTATCCAAAAGGGAATTAACTACACTTGGTTGCCTACATAGATGCATATTGGGCAAGTAGCATTTGATGATAGAAGAAGTACAAGTGGAAAATATTTCTACTTAGGTGAGTTTCTGGTATCATGGTTGAGTAAGAAACAATCATCAATATATTTGTCCACAACATAAGTGGGATATATTGCAATAGCAACATGTTACACTCAATTTCTTTACATGAAGTAGACCTTGCAGGATATACAGGTGGAATATGACAAGCCTATTATGATACTTTGTGACAACATCACTTCTATCAATATATCCAAGAATCTAGTAATGTTACATTGGGACAAAAGAAAAGATTGGAGATATCTTCACCAAACCTCTTCTGAGGGAGGGTTTTGAGTATCTTCGATAGAAACTTGGAATAGTTTATTCCCCACAATAATCCACATGGTATCAAGAAGACTAAGATAGGGGGAGACAAGAAGAAGACATGAAGACTCTAATTAAAGAATATTTTGAATTTTTTTCATATACATAATAAATTTACACAAGGAAGCACGATGAAGTGAAAGCAGAGGCTTGTAGGTAGGGTGAGTAGCTCCAAAGAGAATTACCCTTTTCCATTGATGTCAAAAGGGGAGAGAGAGAACAAGGGCATGGAAAAGGAGACATACATCATATTCATGAAGACATGGGGAGCATTGGTCAAAGGGGCAACGATAGTCATAGGGCGAGCAGGAGCATGAGCATGAGTCTTCCCACTCCATCAGTGTTGCCATCAATGCCAAAGGGGGATATTGTTGGAAAGTTGGTTGTCATTGATTTCAACAAGCATTGGATGTCATTGATGTCAACAGATGTGATAGGTTTTTTTGGAGAAGTCTCCAAAGTGGTCCTCTTATGTCACAGCTTTAAACATGTCTCTCACAAGAATATGATTTGAAGAAGTATACAAGAAGCCCCAGAGGTGTGGTTATGGAACCCGAATTTGATCAAGTAGTAAGGACATGAATGATAGTGTAAATGTAATAAATACATTCATAGATGGATAATTTGTCTCATGTTGTTTTTGGTGATATGTGTTACACCACGTGGTTCCTCACGGTTGAGGAGTTATGGCCTTGTTAAGTTAGAATCCCCAATGAATGGTTAAGAAACCCTAGTTAGTTAAAATTCAAATGAAAGGGTAACATGGTTGTAACAAGAAAGTATAGAATCCCCTAAGATTAAGGAGAGAGGTTAATTGGAAAAATTATAAATACACCTCAAGGATTCTCTCATAAGTACATTCACTCATTCATTCTATTGAATATCTTCTTGTGAGTAAGTGATCTATTGGAAATATTGCGACAGTGAAATATGAGGTAGTGATAAGTGATAAGTACAATAGTTTTTGGGTCAGACTACTAGTGTCCCACGAGGCACCCCTACAAGTTGTTTATGACTTGTCACATGAGGCCTCACTAGACATAAGGTTTTGGTCCTGCGAGGACAAGACATATATGAGGAGGACAGTTAGGTTTAGGCTACAAGAATTTTTGAAGGTACAAAAAGTTTATTATACATTCTGAGATGGCATGCTACAGGTTTCATGAGTAAAGGTATGTTTCTTATGTGTTTGGTTGAGGCTTGATTCATGTATGATATGGCATATGATTAAGGAATATATTGGAGGCCTCTTGGGCATAGGGATGTTATGGTTGAGGTGATATATGCTTGAGACATATTCTTGGTATTTGGTTTATGGATGTTATGGTTCTTTGTTAGAGGAACACCTTTTTGATACTGGTTTGAGGCACACTCTTGTATATCATTGATGATATGGTATAGATACATGGTACATGATTAGCTACTCATCATTGATGTTATGGTATCTACATTTTGCATATCTTATGGTACATGATTGATGCATGTTATACTAAATTTGTTGGTACACAGTTTATGCATGGTATGGCATAGGTTTCGGTACAACATACGTTGATGATCAGTTATAGGTTGATGGTATAGTGATAGATATAGGTTGATGGTACATTGACAATTACAGGTCGATGGTACAGTGATGAGTTATAGGTTGTTGTGACAGTGGTAGTGACAGTGGCAGTGATTGTGGTATTGACAGTTTGGTCTACATTTGTATTTCAAGGCAGAAGGATGGGGAAAGGAAAGAGGGTTGTAGATTCCTTCTGGTTGGTGCCGAAAAACTCATGGAGTTGGAGATTCCTTCAGGTTGGAGCCTAAGAATCAAGGGGTTCTAGCCTCCTTCTGGTTGGAGCCAGAGAATTCAAGGATTTGTACCTTCCTTCAGGTTGGATCCTGTAAATAGGGGGTCCTATCCTCCTTCCAGTTGTAGCTGTAGAATTGGGAAGTTAGTGATTCCAATGAATGTATTCTTTTGATATATAATAAAAGCATTCTGTGGTTTTCTCCCATTTGGGTTTCCACGTAAATTCTGGTGTACTATGTTTTTGTGGATTTTTATTATGCTCTACTAATTTATACTTCTCATGATATATTGATGATATACTGATGATGAAATTAATGATTACACGTTTTGGTTCAACGTTATAACCAAGTTCTCATATTGATTCCCCCCCTCCCCCCTCTCAGTATTCGAACATTTACATCCTCCAGGAGAAGTCTGTAGAGGTCCAAAAATTTCATTGTGGATGAGTTGCAAACATATATTATCTTGTCATGATCCAAAAGGTAATTCTTTTCGATTTTGTTTTCCATAAATTCAACATTCACATATTGCATTTTTCTTCTTAGTGTTGGGCATCCCTTTAACAATTCCCTGTTTTTCGAGTTATGAAAGACTATGAAAATTCAGATGTTCATAATGAACATGCCATAACCTTATTCATGAATTTTTTGAATCAAACATTCCTTAAAAATATTGCTTCTAAGGAATGACTTTCTCTTTCATCCTAAGAGGCTTACCATATTCATATCTTACCATGATTGTTTTGAAATGTTTTTTATTGAGTTGATTTTTTTTTTCACCAGGGAAAATAGATGCGAGAGACTCACCAATACTTCCCCACATTCGTGGATGGTAAGGGTTCTAAACCGCAACCCTAGGGACATAAGGCTTCAACTCATGACCCCCCCCCCCGCATACCAAGAGAGTGTGTGAATGTCTCACCAATTGTGCTATCCCATGGGGATTTATTGAGTTGATTTTAACCAACCTATTTTGGACCACAATAATTTGATTCCCTACTTGTCAAATCATTAATAAGGACAATAAATTGTTTTTAAATATTGATACATACCAAACATTTGAAATCATTCTCTCCAATTCCAAGAATAAATACATTTACATAACCTTTTCCTTGAGTTGTATGCGTTGAATCATTAGCCAAAAAAATTGAATTCAATTTACATTCATAAAGGGATGAAAATAAATATTTTTTTAAAGTCATTTGTTGAGTGGCACCTATATCTAATAACTAGGCATATTCATACTCACTCTGAAAAGAGTAGTTGGAATCTATTAAAGATATTGACATTGATTGTTGAAAAGCGATGATTACATACTCAAAATCACTTTGATCATTGACATCAACATATTGTGTTGAATTTGAATGTGCATTGAATTTTAATGTTCGTTGAACTTAGGTAGCTTATCATTTGGATTTCTAAAATATTCATCATAATGACCAGCTCAATTACATCATCTACAAGTAATATGACTCATGTCTCTTCCTCTTCGAGATTGATAGTTGTGATTTGGAGTTCTCTCTGACTAACTTCTTCTAAAATTGTTTGATCCCTATTGAAAATTGTTGCTTCATCTTCCTTGGCTACGCCCACGACCATGGCCTTTATAAGAAGACTGATTTTAATTTCCTCTCCCTCTATTATTGATCAGAGCTCCTCTTCCTTTTGAAATTTCTCGTCTATTTGAACTAGTGAAGAGAAGATCCTCATTGGATTGTTTTTGTTTACTAAATTCCTTACTATGTTGCTATATTAGTGCACTAAGTGAATCAAAATTTGCAGTTGACAATTTACCAGTGATTTGCAAAGTTTCAATAAAGTGCTTATAAGATGAAGGTAATCCATTTATTAATATAGAAATTTAAAAACTATATTCTAACACATCATCACCATTAAATAATATTTTCCTAAGCAACATCATTTGTAAATCAAATCTTTCATATTTAGGAGGAGTATCAAAAAGATTGCAAAATTGATTCCAAGTAGACCAAGCAGAAGTAGAATTCTTAACATAGACAAAAAAATGTTTAGCTACAGAAGATCGAAGCAAAGCAAGATCCTTTTCATCTTTTAATTCCCATTTACCTATATTAAAGCAGGAGTAGCTTTAGTGGTATTTGTTGGAGTAGTATCACCATCAAAAATATCATGCCATTGCTCATTATATATTAATGTGTTTTATATGTGGAATTTCCAAGATTTGTAATTCCCATGGTGATCCAACTTATCTGAATTTGAGAATAAATTGATTAACTTTGATATGTTACTTGATGATAGATTGCCTTGAAAAAGG
Organism: Picea mariana; assembly: GCA_032191745.1. Taxonomy (NCBI): domain Eukaryota; kingdom Viridiplantae; phylum Streptophyta; class Pinopsida; order Pinales; family Pinaceae; genus Picea; species Picea mariana. The sequence continues at coordinate 28,906 of JASDQU010508147.1, forward strand.
TGAAATTTGCAAGTGATTGAAAGAAAAATCACACCATGAAACTGATACACAAAGCACCAAAAAAAATCACTTGCTTCATGCAAAAAAAAAAAGCACTTTTAAGGGCTTGGCCTTGACCCTTTAAAAGTCTCATTGAAAAAAAATTGAGAGATTTTTGCATTGGACTTTTATCAATTTTTGAGATTAAAGATTACAATTCAGTTTTGAAATCAAACGTTTCAAAATTTGACAGTTTTGAAATAATAAAATGTGCACACCCCATTTCCATCCCCATCCCCACCCCCTCCTTAAAATAATCATTATCTTAATATTTCAATTAAAATCTCTTATTACTCCCTTCAAATAAATGAATTTTAAGTTGATGAGTTAAAAAATGATTTTTTTTAAATTAAAAAAAGTTTTAAAAAACTTATGCATAATACCATTAATTGGTTCATGGTAGGTAAAATCATGGAAATCAGTTGAGATAAGAGCCATCGATGTTTATGAACAGAGCATCAGCTTCTGGCGAATTGGTGATTCAAAGAATATTATGTCAACCTCTCTTCCTACAATCTAATTTCATTGCATATCTTAAAATCATTCCATCTTTTCATGACATATGCATATTGATTGGTTCATGGTTTATCATTGGAGAGTTATGGAGAGATTTTTTGGAGGGTAGATCATGGAGGTCGCACGTTGAAATTGTCGAGGGTTTTATTGGTGCTATGCCTCGTGGATTTGTGGGATTTGAATTTTCAATCCCGCTATCTCATCCTTGTACAAAAATTGCACATATGTAAAGAACTAGATAAACATATATCTCAATACAAAATCAACTCCTAGTTTCTTCAAATTGTAAGATTTATAAAGAGATTTGAAGAAATTTTATAATAAAAGCCTTCTAATCAAAATATCAGTATATCTTAAGATATTTAAAAAATCCAAATTTATATCAGATCCTCTATGATATTGAGATTTATAATCTATGATTGTTGATTTACATAAAACAAATTGCAGATATAGAATTCTAAATAGTGGAAATATCTCTAGAATTATAATCAACCAAAAAAAATGAGGATTAAATATAAAAGAAAATCAAAAAAAATATTTTTTGAAATTTTATGCAATTATTAACTAAAATTTCCTTATTGAAAGGACACCATGTTATCTCAATACCATTTCCCTTGATCTTGAAGAGATCCAGGTTGATGTTTTGGAGTCTTCCTTGCATCCTCAATCCAACACTAATTCTCTTCCAACGCCATTCAACTTGGCTTTGATATCAATGTTGACAAAGTGTCCTCAAACACCTAATTTTATTAAATAAGGAAAAAAGAGTTACACATATAGTGAGCGAATAAAACCTATATGCCTCACATAAAAAAGAGCTAGTTTATACAGCCCAACTCTATGCTAAAACACAGAAGAAAAACCAATCACGTAATCACATGAGTATGATAGGTATTGTTATCCCCGTTTTCTAGGGATAACTATGAGATCATGTCTCAAGGCCCACAGATCCTAGACATGGAGTACCAAGAGTAGGATTGACCTGAGCATGGCCCTGGAGGGCCCATCCTTCTTCTTCTTCGCCAGATTTGTCCTGTCAGCAGCAGCAGCATCCATCACCATCGACTTGGACTTGCATCAGAAAAGACTCTTGCTCCATGAGGTAATTGGTCCAGGTATCATGGTATGTGTCATGTTTGATTGTTATAACTTTCAGATATATGCATTAGGTTCCTTACATTTCTGACAACTGCTTGGATCTTACACTAACCCACTTGACCATTGTTGGGGGGATTAACGACGTGCCCTAGCAAGATTGTATTCGTGGGTTTTGGTTAGCCACCAGGGGGGATTTGAAGAGACATCGTCCGCTCCCACCATATTGTCATTTTACATCTTATCTCCCATACATCCATCCCATTCCCCTAGTCCGAGCATTAGGATGACCTATTTGAGGGGTTACACTTTGTCCTGCGGGAAGAAGGGGCTAAAGGCCCAGGAGGTAAAAGCAACTGGTAAAAGGTAAAAGCCATAGGAAGTAAAACCTAGAGATGCCTTGCCCAGGGATCCCCAAGAAGGCAATAAAAGACCTCTCGATAAGAAACAAAAGGGACCCAAAGAAAACAATAAAAAAAACAAGGCCTAGCCAAGAGGATGGGAGGTCTCATCACGAGCCGACCCATTATGTTCATAGGTATCTAGCGGTATGACATTGCCATTATATGGTCACCACGCCAGGGCAATGACCCTTGGTTGCATGGCCAAGGGAAAGGAGGTCTCATCACCAGCCAGCCTCATCATTTCTGCGAAAATACTTGTGGGTAACACTGTCAACTCTATTCACCATGCCAAGGCAGTGTCCTCTAGTCAAACCTTGAAGAAAAAAAGAAAGAAAAGGTAATAAACGAAGAAAGAATAAAGGCAAATAAAGGGCTTGAAAAAAAACTACATCCATGACAGGTACAACTTGCCTCCTACAAAGGCACCCACGGACAATACCTACCCCTGGTCTTCACTATGACTGGACATCCTTAGACCATATCACTTCATGTTACATGGCTTGAATAATTTTCTTTGGAAACTTTGTTATTCTTATGGATACTGGCCCAATAGGTCACTCTGTCTCTTTCTTCAAACTTTGTATAGTAGATCAGTGTAATATCTTTGAGCTATTAGAGGATATGCTAGGGGTTTTATGCATGTATTTGATAAATTTAATGATGAAATATGATTGACATTGCTATGATCCCGAAGACTGATGAGCCCATGGAGGGTTAAGTTTTTGATGTCTAGGACCATACTCGACGGACAGGTACCAGTGGACCGGTACACATGGGGAGATGATTAGCTCGAACCTCCATGGGGCTGAAGAGCCCATCAGATGGTTGCTGGAATCCCATCGGTGGTAGAGACAGGACAGTGGTATGATGAGCCTTTGCCAATGAAGAAAAGAAGGATGTTCCACCCAGGACACTTTGGCTGAGCCCAGCCTAGGGGGAATCACCCACTTCAAATGGAACGTTTTCCTCTTGATGGACAGGATGTCACCCAGGAGATTCAGACATCTTCTTGAGCGTGTGGTAGTGTGATGAGATTATTGGCACGTGTGGAAGCTTGGAGGATCCCTAAAGGGGCTAACGCCTGACTTCTGGATGCTGGATATGCCCAAAAAGGGCCAACATCTCCCTCAGAAGGGATAGACATCCCACCTTTTGCTCATTTTATGTCATTTATCTAGTAGTTAATGTAAAAACAGTGTAAATTTTGTAGTCAGCCTTGTCGGTTGTTTTAACGACCTATTCTGTTAATTAAAGGTCATAGATTGATATATATTGAGCATGTTTTTTCCTCATTTGGAGATAACACAAATCACTCTCTTGTGAGATCTCAATACTTGCGCCCTAGTTTGGGTATTTTTGGTGTTTTAAGTGAGGCGCTACTCTTGGAGGAGGATTTCTCTTGGCATTTATGGCATTTCTCTCATGGAAGGTTTACAACTAGTGTTTTGCATATGCTTTATTCATGATATGTAAGTGTTTTTCCTACAAAACTTCTTGATTGAATGGTTGTAGGTTAGTATTCTTGCATTTACTTATAAATTTGTTGATTTTAAAACCCTAGGTAGCAAGCACACAAGTAGGTCATTACTATATGTCCCCATGTTGAGAAATAGTTTTCAGCCATTGAAAGAAGAAGATATAGCCTAGCCGTTGCTACACTTTTCATTCTTTTTTCTGAGCTAGCATTGAAGTTCTAGGTTGAAAAGAGGAGACGTCCTAGGCCTAGTTGGATTACACCTAGGGTTTCACCTCCTAGGGTTTGAAGGCCTTGCCTTTGCAACACCTTCTCCCTTAAATTTATACTTTGAAGCTAGCCATTTTGCCAAGTGTATTTAGAGAAGGAGGAAGGAGCACGAGGCCTTGCTTAAGAAACACTGGAGTGAGCCTCCTTCCCCTAGGGTTTTGATTCTAGGGCCCTCCCATTGCAGCACCTTAGAACCCTACCTTCCAGTCTCTATGTTTTAAATCCTCCTAAGACTTTGTGCCCTTGCTTTTGACTCCATTTACCCTAAGGCACTAGTAATACCTCCAACGTTGAGTTTCTAGTGTACAAAACCATCTTTCAAACATTAATTTTGAAACCCTAACTAACCCTAACGCTGCTAACCTAGGCTGACGTCATAGTTGACGCAGCAAGCTTTTTGACTAATAATAAGCAATTAGATGATGACGTCAAGCATTTATTGAACAAATTGTTGATTGAATATACTGTAGGCTTGGTCATTTTGGTAGATAGTGATGAATTGATGATCTTTCGTAGGCTAATTAGAAGAACGTTGACTTCATCTTATCTATTACATTGCTTATTGAATGAAATCAAATAGTTAAGAAGTACTAACCCTTTGAGTTATAGCCTGCAAATATACATATTGTGTTGTTATTGTCTTGTTCCAGGCAAGTGTTTTCAACAGGGACTTCACTTCTTTATTCGTTGATTAGTTGGACTATCTGATACTGGTGGTAACCTGCGAGGAGGGAAATCTTAACACTTGACCTTGTATCCTTTGCCTCTTCAAACCCCAAGTTACCGAGGACATCTCCCCTGGGTTAACCTCCCTAAACAGAAAGAATTTCTCCATCGAGGTGACATTGGGTGGGGAAGGTTCCTGTTACGCCAGTTTGTCCTCTATCCTATAGCCTGTGACCTAAAATACAAACTATGCGATAACAGGTATCATTTACATATTAAAGTAAATATCATATTGAAAAATATGCTAGAATAAACTTGTTTCTAAAATTATTTATTTAGACTTCTAGCACTTTAGAATGATTAGGCTAGCAATTAAGCCACTAGAAAAGACAAAGTTTGTAATATGTAGACATATGCTAGGTATCATAGAGAATTCATTTGTCCATAAGAGAAAATGTTAGAAATAAATGAAGAAATATAATTGTTAGTAGATGGTCATAGTGTCAACAATTTTTGAGGTTGAAAGATCTAAGAAAATAAGAATAAAGTGATCTAATTTATATATATATATATATATATATATATATATATATATATATATATATTAAATGTTGAAACTCATTTGAAATAATCAATGGGCATATCATGATTGTGGGTAGATAATACAAGGAACAAGACAGATTTAAAAGAAACAACTTATCTTAAGAGCCTAATTTATTTGAAAATATTTAGTGTGGCATAAAAAAAAAAATACAATCTCACATTGAGAGAATTTGAATAACGAGAGGACTAGGCTGGACTTGTTATGGAATTGCATATATTAAATGGATTATTTAATTTTAATTTCACAATAACTAAATTACTTATAACCATTTTTCTTATTAATTAAATCTCTAAATCATTGACCACGATTTGACTTCGGTGGTGACCTACAAAAGGGTGGCAACAATGAGAACGGTGTGCCTTATTATAAAGAAATCTTAATAAAAACCCCTCTTCAAATCCACAATAAAAGGGAAGCTATCTCTTCAATTAGGGATAGATCCATCTTGGAGGCTATCTCTTCAATTAGGGATAGATCCATCTTGGAGGCTATCTCCTCAATTGGGGATATATTCAATGTTACTATTAGGAAGAAACCTAAAAAGAAAACCTCATAGATAAAGGGACTAGGAGACACTAAGGGAGGTATGGCTCCTCTTATTCCTCCCCTTGTTTTTGAAATCCCTGATCCTCCTTCTTCCCCAAGGGTTCTTAGAGCGCAGAGGCATGATTCGGGGGCCCAAAAATTATCATAATGACATACAGCCTACATGGGGTCGGGGGTTCCCCAAAGCTGTTAAACCTAAAGAGGTTGAGATAGCTCACAAACCCTGACATTATTTACTTTCAGGAAACCATGTTTGATTGTGAAAAAGCAAAAGAGTTTTTTTTTAAGTGTTGCCTGAGTTGGAACTGTGTTGCTCTTAGCTCAGTTGGTATCTTTGGTGGATTAATTTCAAGCTGGAATCCTGAGAAGGCATACTTATCATTGTTGGTATATTAATAGAAGGACTTTTTAAAGACTTTTCATGCCCCATTAAATTGTTGAATGTTTATGGACCCTATAAAGAAATACTTGCTTTCTGGCAACCTTTAGAATATTTTGGGCTTCTTCATGATGACATTCTTATTATAGGAGGAGGCTTAAACATAACTCTTTCAACACAAGAAGTGTGGGGGGATCGAGGAAGATGTTATCCAAAGGAATATTTTTTCTCCTCTTGTTTGAATCAGCNTAACATAAGTAGATGTAGATCTTGGATCATAAAAAGTGGCCTCACAGACCATAACCCAGTGTGTCTACAATTCGATGAGCTCAAAGAATCAAATCACTTTCCTTTCAAATTTAACCACAAATGGCTGGAGGAAAGATATTTTATTATGTTGGTTTTAAAAAAATGGAGTTCAATGGACCATTGGAAAGACATCTATGCCATGAATCGGTTGGTAGAAAAATTAAAAACTTTGAAGGAAGCAATTATATCTTGGAAGAAAGATAAAAGATCCTTTGTTCAATCAGAACCGAAGGTTATTGAGCAACATTTGGTAGATGTTTTTAACAATTTTCCCTCACAGATTTTTTCCACAAAATAAAAGGAGTTGATCTCCTCTCCTAAAAATAGAAAAGAAAATGTTTTCATAGACGAAGAAGAAACCTAGCGTCTAAAGAGCAGGGCCATTTGGCTCAAAAGTGGGGATAAAAACACCAAATTCTTTCACATATTCGCAGAATCAAGGAAAAAACATAATACCATATGGGATGTATAATATCTAGAAGTTAATATCCATTCCTATCAAAGAGATATTAGTACAGTTGCTTTTAACTTCTTCAAATCTCTTTTTTCATCTAAGGAAAATGAAAACACCCTAACTCAGCTTCATGTAATCAAAGAATTCCCAAGATTCTTCACAGATGAGGAAAGTATGGAAATGGGAAGGAAATTCACTCTTCAAGAGGTAGAGAAAGTGGTCCAGATAACGCCCAAGGAAAAAATCCTTGGTTCAGATGGATGGACTCGGGAGTTGTTTCATCATTTTTTCGACATTATGGGAATGGAATTGCTGGAATTTGTAGAGGAGTCTCGGATATCTGGAAAAGTTATTGGTTCTTTGAAAGCCACCTTTGTGGCACTAATTCCCAAGGAATACAATCATGTCTCTTTCATCACATATAGGCCGATAGCACTTTGCAACTTTGTCTACAAATTTATTTCCAAAATTATTACTACAAGGATTAAAGACAAGTTGGCCCTTTGTATCTTAGAGGAAAAATTCAGTTTTCTAAAGGATGGACTTATATTTGATGCAGTTGGTTTGACTCAAGAATGTATGCATACTGCTAAATCAAGGAAGAAACCTACTATTTTCTTGAAGATAGACCTGAGAAAGGCATATGACAAGGTCATTTGGAGTTTTCTAAAATTATTATTGATTCAAATAGCTCTGCATTGGGAGGTCACACAATGGATTATGGGTTGTGTTTCTAGTGCCAATTTTTCTTTCTTGATAAATGGGTCACCAACATCCTTCTTAAAAAGATATAGAGGGATAAGACAAGGTTTCCCCCTCTCACCTCTTCTTTTTCTCCTGGTAGTTGAAGGTCTGAATAGGCTTCTCATAAAGGCTAGACCTGAAAGAAAATTATCTGGCTTCAAAGTGGAAAAGAGATTATGCATCTCCCATATACTATTTGTAGATGACATTTTGATTTTGGGAATTGATTCTCTCGTGGAATGGGAAGAATTCAAATAGCTACTATCAACATTCTGTCAGGCATCAGGTATAGAAATAAACTATGAAAAGTCTTTCTTTCTCCATAATAATTGTGAAGAGGACAAGCTCATTGCTATTAGAAATATTTTTGGAATTTCTTATGCTCATCTAGATGGAGGATTGAAATACCTTGGTTTTCATATCAAGCCTAATGGTTATAGAGTCTCGGATTGGTTCTAGATGTTACAAAAAATTGAAAAGAGGGTAAGCCACTGGTCCTTTCATTGGTTATCTCTCGGAGGCATGCTAGTTCTTGTTCAATCTGTGCTTCAATATATTCCCTTATGCTGGATCAACTTAGCCAAATTTCCTGTGGACATTATGAAAACAATATAGAGCATATTCACAAATTTTCTTTGGAAGGGCGCTCGAAAACCATCGGGTTCCACCTTGCTAGTTGGGCCTAATTGCAAAACCAAAGGCTCTTGGTGGTTGGGGTATTCGAAACCTCACTTGATTTGGACAAGCCTTGGCATTAAAATCCTTATGGAGGGATTTGTTTGGTAACGGATTATGGAGTAAATCCATTAAATGAAAATACCTTAGGGGTGTTGAAGAAATATGTTGGCTTCGTTCAAGTATTTGAAAATTTTCCATCGCTTCTATTTTCTAGAAACATTTATTTATCTCCTTACCTCTGTTAAAAAACTGGGTCACCTGGTCGGTAGGGAATGGTGTGAGAGTATGGTTGGGGAAAGACCCCTTTGTAGGCATGGTTCACCATATCACTTGTCTAAAGGTTTTCTACAACATCTACATTCATTGAAGATATATACTCTAGTGCATGTGAGTCATTTGTCTTTGTTGAATCATTCACATTCTTGAGACTAGCTAACGTCAGATGAGCTCGGTCTAGATGTGAATCTTGCCACAGAATGGAACTCTTTCCTTTTGATGTTAAGGTGTAGTGGTGTAGCTCTTGGTAATAATCCAAACAAGCTTGTATGGACTTGGAATCTTGTTTCTATTGATGTATCAGTAAAAGTTGTTTATAATGCTCTCATCACATTAAATTTGAATTCAGAATATGAATGGTGGTATAAGGCAATTTGGAAGTCACAAGTTCCTTCCAAAATTATTCTTTTTGTGTGGCTCTACCTGCAGGATCGTATTATGACAAGTGAAAAATTTAGGAAGTGAGGGGGTATCAGACCCTCTATATGTTCTTTATGCTTAAAAAATGAGGAATCCGCACAACACTTGTTATTGAACTACGAGGTTGCTCTTTTCATTTGGATGGATATTTGTGCACATCTGAAGATACAGGCTCCTGGTGTTTGCATGAATATTTATGATTTCTTGAAGCACTGGTTCATTTCAATTCCAAAGCACAAGAAAGTCCCTTTTTTGTTCTTTGGGGAATTTGAAAGTACAGGAACATAATCCTGTTTGATAATCATCCTCGCAATGATTACAGGTCATGCATGCAAATAGTATAAGCTATAACCGAAACTTCTATTTCAGCTGAAGTTGACACTTTTGATTATATTATGAATCCAATGTATTTTGGGTAGAAGCCTCTTAGTTTCTTTGATGGGGCAGCTGCAGCAGATACATGTGGTGTGGGAATTGTATTAAAGTTGTCCAATCACCATCTTTCCAAACTAAATTTGGCAGTTGGATCAGGTTCAAACATAAGGGAAGAATTGCTTGGCCTTTGGGGTTTGTTGTTTTTTTCCTCTGAAGATGCATATTCCTGAAATAATGATTGTTGAAGATTCCAAAGTTGTTTTGGATTGGTTTGATGACAAGGCTCAATTGAATGGTCTTAATCTACAGCCTTGGAAGGAGAAGATTCTCAAGTTAAAGACATACTTCAGATGGATTAAGTTCTTCCATGTACATCGACAATTCAATTTAGAAGAAGACACATTGTCCAAACTTGGTCTTGGAAAGGATATCGGATGGATGTATTTTGAAGAATTTCTTGAAGGAGCCATTGTAAACTTAGGTCCTTTTATGTTTTGGGGTAGTTTGGTATCAGAATCTTTTTGTTGGATTATGGTTTTCAGTTTATGTTCTATAGTTTAGATCCTTAGAAGAGATCCTTCAGTTTTTACATGTAATGTCAGTTGTCGAACATACTATAGGGCTTGGAATTTTGAAAGAACTTTGTTTTGACAAAGCCATAGCTTATGGATAGAATGTCAAATGGTTAGAATACAAATCTGATATACTAGAAAGTTTATTTTGATTGTAATAGAATAGCATTGAAACTGTTTTTTCTATCTGGAAAATAAATAAATAACAGAGCATTATTTTGCACCCTAAATATGGACTAAACATGTGTGATTTGGTGGATGAGTTTTTTGTATTAAAAAAAATATTTCTATGCAATTTCTCCCCACCTTAAACTTGTATTATTATCTCTGAGGTTTTATCATTCATCTTCAAATCCATAAACAATAAATTCCAAATGGTGGAAATTTAATTGATTATAATCTTGTATTAGTGATTGTAAGTTCAAAAAAATAGTATGAGAGAAAAAATAAAAAATATAAGTTTATTGATTTATATTTCTTTTAATTATAAAATTATCATAAATAAATTTTAAATTTTATTTTAAAGTAGATAAGAAAAATTATTGTTTTTTTTCTTTACCATCTAATTTGAAATCATCTTTTGATCCTAGAGTAAAATCTAAAAATACTAGTCTTCCACAACATCCAAAGGTGTGTGTTGTGGAAAGATCTAGCACAACCGAATTGAAAGAGAAGGTGAGCTTCACGGAAAGATCTAGATGATTCGAATCGCAAACGACCGTCCGTTCCAAAAGCCCATGTTCGAAAGAGCCCTTTTAAGCAAGAGCGTTCATTACCTTGAGATGGTGGATCTACGAGCGAAATGAATAAGAAAATTTTTCCGTTACAATTTGTCAATGCATTCTAATTACTACATTTTTTTTTAAATTGCAGTATTGAATGTGCAGGTTATTTAATGCATATAGCCCTAAGTAAATTGCATCATATACTATCAATTTGCATCTGTACTAAATTTATTAGCGAGCATTTATTTTCATCATGCAAGGGAAAAATCATTCATCAATCTCTACGAAAATAGAGGAAAAGGAAATATGGAATCATCAAAATATATCGATATCATGTAGATTATTCTTACTCTTGTGCTAAAATGTATGGTAGTTATGAAAATGCACACA
>JASDQU010508147.1:39941-60874 GCA_032191745.1 Picea mariana
CAAACTGAAATTCTAGCCTAGGCCCTTTACTACTTCAATGGGCTCATTCGAGAAGCTCTTGAAATAAAAAAACATCCTAATAATTTTAATAGTGAAGATGGCTACAAACTTAGTCAATCTTTACAGTTCTTGCTTTTCTCTATTAACCTCTTTTCAATTCTCTTACTTCCTCACACTCTCTTGGTTTCATCTTCTCTCTTTTATTCAATTTCTTTATATGTATTCAATTTATTCAATTGATATTATTTCCAAATTTCATTATTATATTATCTTATCACCTTTATTAATTCTTGAATGTTCTCATTTTTTTCATTACTCTTTATAGACATTATCTAATTATATTACATTATTTGATTTTATAATATCATTATCATTTTTATTTACATTTTTTTATTTTATAATATTATTATTATTTTAATTATATTAAAATTATTTTATTTTATAATATTATTATCATTTTTATTTACCTTATTTTATTTTATAATATTATTATCATTTTTATTTGACTCTTTGTCTTTAACTTGTTATTTCTTATTTTGTGTAATTTTTTTATATTATTTTAATCATCCTCAACCTTTTAAAACTCTTATTTTTAATGACTAATTTAATTTCTTCATATATGTATTTTTTCTACTAATTAATTCTTCACCTTTATCCAGAAAAGTATCTACATAATTTTAAACTATTAATATTTTTCAATTAATACATATTACATTAAAATATTAAATTAACATACTTTAATTAAAATAAGCATTTCTAAATATCTGGTACTTTTGATCTATTTTAATTACAATTTTTTATTCATAATTTAACTCATTTTAATTATATATCAATTTAAAATATATAAATTTTATTAAACCTTTTTAAATCTTGAACTATTAATATATCAAATTCTTGTAACCAAACTAAATATTAATATAAAAAATTATATAACCATCTTTAAAAATAAAATTTGCATTTAGTTTATTTTAATTAATTTATGAAACAATAACTTTTTAAACAAAATAACTTCAAAAATTATTATAATTACATATCTAAGCTAATAATAAACAAACTAACGCTAATTCCCTTCACTAGTTATCAAATACTAAATCTATAGTTAGCTTTCATTTTCCACTTAGCCTTAACATATTCTCTATTAATGCCCCTCTTTTAAAATATTTCTATTTATACATATACTACAAGTAAAGGTTAATAGTAATAATAATCTATTTTTAAGGTTACGACTAAGCCACATCAAATTGGTGTATGAGATCCCCTTATTTGTGGGATAAGGGACCCCCCTCCGCCTAATAACTTGATTGGTAAAATCTACGGAGTGATACATACCATAGCCCCCTCTGAATGCACAACAAAAACAAGAAGCATATTTGATGGGATTATTTGTCAATTTTAGTAACCACCTAGAAATTCACTTCTTCTCAGCAACTATGCCAAGTTTCTCCGTGAGGTAATTAATTTGCATAGTTTCTATGCTTTCGAGTTTATAAACTAGATATAAAATTGTATTTTTATGAATGTATTATATCGGTTTTTAGTGGGTTTTGACATATTGGATTTGAAGTATTTTTGGTTATTATTTATTATGTTGATTAGGTGAAACATGATATTGTGAAAATAGAGGAATACTATGGAAGGGAGATATTGACAAGTTCAAAAGATGCAGAGGTATTGTCACTCTATGTCAAAGTGAACATGAAAAACACATAACGAAACAAATTGGGCTTACTTTGGTTTAACATTGAAGGTTGTCCCCAATGATTTGTTAGATATTTCATATCCCTTCTACTATACTAAATGTGTTTAAGTGTAAGTCTTCTCTTGAGTAGTATTAGATAATGGTGAGGTTGCAAGTCATAAATTATATTTCATGTTGACTTGGTTTTTGATTTTTGCAACTATGTTCTTTCATCTTATGCCCATTTATTATGGAATTTCAAATAGGAGGACGACAATAATTGTGATCTTATTGAATTATAAAATGTGATAGCATTAAGTTGTATTGGATATGAGACTGTTGTTGCTGGATGTTACATGATTTATAAATAATAAATCAATAACATAAAGAATCATTTTTTGAAATTAAGTTTGAGTTTTTATCGTTTGCATTTATAAGATATAACTTTGGAAAATAATTATAGTGTTGATTTGTCATGTATATTAGGAGGTTTAGATATAGAATTGAAGTTTATATCTAGTTTGGATTTATTCAAGGAATGTTGTTTTTCTTATTCCAAATTAACGGTAGTACTAAGTGGTATTTACAACATATAAATCCATGTAAAATAGATTGTTCACTCTGAATCATGGAACATGATTTTTTTTTTTTCCAAATTAATAGTAATAATTTTTCTTCTTCTAAATTTATTTTTACTTTATTAGTCATACATAACTCAATGGGATTTGGAATTTTATCTTGCGACCTTTTTTAATATACCAATAGACGAACCTACACAAGTGTAATTTTGAAACTCACAAAAAGATACGGTGTATCCGATATCACTTTTGTTTTGTTTTTAGGCTATGTATAAGTAATACATTATTATAAGTTACAAGTGCTTCATTTTCACTTATTATTACATATGACTATTACATTAAAATATTAAACATTTTTAAGAGGCAAGTGCAACATCGCTGCTAATTTCACTTGTTTATGAAAGAGAGGTCCTTTTGCAAACAATTTAACTTGATTTTTTTCCCAGAAAAAAAGAAACTATTTTCTAAGTAAAATAGAAGGTACAATATTTAGACACAGGTGCAATACAAAATGAATAGAAAAGATTATGCTTAAGTCTATTACTAAAGTTAGTCCAAGGGATTATAGACAGGCATTACTAAAGATTCAAAAAACATAGAGCTATAATATCCAAAACTATCCTATACAACAATACAATGCAGAGATAATGATCAACAAAAAAATGCCTAACCAACGAGTGAAAGGAGTTGCAAATTAGAAAGGATACCATCTCAGTTAGAGAGAAATCCTTCATCAGAATATTCTTCAAGTACAAAATGATTTTCAATCAAAAGTAAGGCACCTTTAGAAAGAGAATCAGTAGAAGAATTTTATTCCCTTAGAATATAAGTGAAACTTAGATGAATAAACAAAGCAGTGATAGCATGGAGTTGTTGTGAAATTTGTTACAGACCCAAGTTTGTAACCTAAATAGCCTCCTTCATCTAGTTGATATCCAACTTTCAATCCCCAAAGATCTAGAGATCATGCACATCCCTATCCACAACAAACTTTAGAAGAGAAAAAAAATCTTTAAACTCTCCCATATTATTTGTCCTCTAACCCAAATTTTATTTTCCATAAACAAAGTGTGTATCAGAAAAGTGAAGAATAAAACCCAAACCACAAGTTCCTCCCAATCCTTGATAGGTGCCATCGAAGAAACCTCACGCAACTTATTTGTTAATCTCCAATTCACTTATAACAAGAGAGAAGAGCCAAATCTGTTGCGATATTTTAGTCATAGGGTGACACTTGTCTTCAAAGATACTAGTATTTCTAGCCAAAAAATGCCCCACACAAGTAGAATCAAAAGTACCCTAAATTATTTGAAGGAAGCATGAGTGAAAAACTCAGGGAAACAATCAAGAATTGCACCCCTGTCCAATAAATGATCAAAACCCAACTGAATCTCTCTTTCCAACCAAACTTGATGAGAATAAGGATGGTATATAAATAAATGAAAGTTTGATTCATCATGCCTTTTACACATATAGCATAGTCGCGGTCCCTGTTTATTTTGAAGTTGAAACCTATCCCAAGTCAAGACTTCCCCTTTCACCAAAAGCCAAAAAAACAATATACCTTTTGGAGGACCCCTTATTTTCCAAATATTTTGTAGCACCAACGATTTGGGTTATCTCCCAATTCTTGCAAGGACAATTATCCAAGTTTTTTCAAATACACACCCCTAACATTTCTGAAAGAAAAAACTAGTTCATCCTCTAAATCCAATAAGAGAACATGGGCCTTTTACACTTCAGAAGTATATTAAGTCCAATTATTATTTTCCACGTTTCATCAATGTCCAGAGTTGCAACTGAGAGCCATCGTTGATTTTATATAGTAGTGTGGGTAGTGTCCAATGACCAAGTTCCTGGAGTTGTGACACAAGACCCTCTGGAAGAAAGACACTGTCACCACATCCAATAATAACATCCTTCTCAATCCTCACTTATGGACTTGTATTGACCTTCCAAGGAAAAAAAATTCCCTATGATATGAAATGTAAGAGAGACGGCTTGCCATTGATTGGATACATTGAGGGTACTTTTCTATTGTATTCATATCCAATCCAGAACAATATCTGGAGCAATGTACTTGTCTAAGGTACTAGATGTATTATGCAAATAAAAATATAATAACTATGATGAATACCAATAGAAACAATGGAATATAGAGAACAATACCACTGGAAATGATACCTTTATTAGAACAAAGCCAAGTCAACTTTCATGTTCGAGGGGGAAACCTAAAACATTGGAGAGATTAGTTACAAAATAATTCTCAAGATAAATCTTTCTCATGCCTTTTAATCCTATTTATACTAATTACATCTTCTAAAGAACATTATAGAGGAAGATATGTCTAGAAGCAAAAACTTCTATTAAGTATTCTTACATAAGACTTGTTCACTTTATTATATAGGCCTTAATTACTAATGTCGGCCATATTACATAGAAAAAATATTATTCTACCTACATGAGGGGTTAGGGTGGTTAGGTACCTAACATGCCCTCCTCCTTGAAAAATAACTTTGTCCTTAAGGCTTGAGATGGGGAAATTGTTTCAAAATGGTAGCCAACTCCCATGTGGCATCTTCTAGTGGTGTATCCTTTCACTAAACTAAAAATTCCTTGATGTTGTTCTGACGGAGATGATGCTCACGATGGTCCAATACTGCTTGGGGTTGCAACCAAAGGGAGACTTCTTCATCCAATTTATGGAGACTAGTTTGAATTTGGCACTTAGTTCCAATCAATTTCTTTAAGAAAGAGACATGAAAAATTGGACGAAGCTTAGAGTGAATGGGGAGAGCTAAATAGTAGGCCACAGACCCCACATGCTTGAGAATTGTATAAGGACCATAAAAATTGGGAGTGAGTTTATGATATTGTTCATCTTTGAGAGAATTTTTCTTATATGGTTGCAGATGAAGAAACACCTAGTTCCCTTCAACAAATTGACATTCTGAGAGACCCTGATATTCTTGTTGCCTCATGAAATTATGATTCATGACCAAATTTTATTTGAGGGTATGAAGAATGGAAGCTCAGACTGTAAGTGTGCGGTCAAAACCTTGAAACCCGGATACACCTAGCAAGTAGGAGAGAACATACGATGAATTTTGAGCATAGACTGCTTCAAAGGAAGTCATGCAAGTGGCCACATGGTTAGATGTGTTGTACCACCATTCAACTAGTGGTAACCACTAAGCCCACTAAGTTTGTCTATCACATACAAAACAATGCAAATATGTGTCCAAACACTTGTTGAAAACTTCAATCAGTCCATTAGTCTGGGGATGATAGGTCGTGCTGTGATACATTCGGGTTCCTTGAATATTGAAAAATTCTTGCCAAAAATTCCTGGTGAAAGTTGGATCACAATCAGGGATAATACAGTGAGGCATGCCATGGATTTTGAATATATTATCCATAAAAATTTAAGCTTCTTTTGCTGCGGTGAAAGGGTGTTGGAGGGAACATAAATGAACATATTTGGAAAGGTGATCAACTACAACCATGATGAAGAACTTATTTCCCAATTTGGGTAAGAGGACAATGAAGTCCATAGAAATATTCGTCCATATAGTAGGTGGAATAGGGAGTGGATGGAGTGTGGCCATAGTTTTGAATATTTCTCCCTTCTTGAGCTCACATGTATCAAATTTAGCCACAAAGGTGTGGATTTCCTATTTCATGCCTTCCCCCAAAAAAGAATGTTTGACCCATTCATATGTTTTCTAAAATCCTGAATGCCCAACTATAGGTGAAGCATGGATTTCAGAGAGCACAATAGATTTAAGGGGATATTTTTTTCTTAAATACAAGTGACCTTCATAGTGAAGTTCCTCATTCTACCAAGAGTATCCTGGAGATGTGTGAGGATCTTGTTGCAATTGTTGGACCATGTGATAAAGTTTGGGATCTTGCAGCCATTTATGGAAAATGGATTGTAGCCAGTCTACTACGATAAAATAGAGGGAAAAGAGGGAACCTTCTTCACATTTACTTGAAAGAGCATCAACAACCAAATTTTCTTTACCCTATTATAAATGATCTCATAATCATAACCAAGCATCTTGCTCACCCATTTATGTTGCTCCAGGGGTAAAATATGTTGTTCCAAAAAATAATTGAGGCTACGATGATCATTTATTATTTGGAAGCATTTCCCCAATAGATAAGGATGCCATAGATCCACTGCACGCAAAATATTCCACATTTCCTTTTCATAATTGGATTCACCCAAATGTCTCTTCAAAATTTGTTTACTAGTGAAAGCTAAAGGTCCACCATCTTGCATGAGCACCGCCCTAATGCCTTTCCTTGAAGAATCACATTCAAGAACACAATTTTTGGTGAAGTTAGACATTCGCAAAACATGATTCTTGCACATATCCTCTTTCAAGGCCTGGAAGGTGTTAGTCCCTAAAGTTTCACTTGACTGTAATAGGGAAAGCTAGGGCATCATTAAGGTTATTGCAATGGTTTTGTAGGTAAATATGATTTTTTAGGTTTTGAAATTAGTTGTAGGTTGGGTAGGGGTAATAAAGTATTTAACTCAAAAAAGGAAGAGCAAAAAATATATCTCAAAGGTTAAGTAAATGGTAGACAACTTAATGAATCAGATAAAAATAATAATGAGGAAAGGAAATGTGCAAGATTTCAATCTGTCCACTTACACATGAAACTCCTGATCAAAAATATCATTCAAGATGCAAGAGTAAAATACTTGAACATAAATCCTAAGTATGAACACACATTCAACAAAATATTCATTGGTTTACTCATAAAAGACAAATCCCATGCATTGAGGTAGATCCACATACATTCAAGTAAGAAAAGAATAAAGAGTAGACCAAAAAAGAAGAATCTGACCATCAAAAAGTCCTTAGCATTTATTACCAATTTGAAATATGTGTTCTTCTTGCATTAGAGAGTTTTTTGCAAAATGGATAAAGAGTTCCCTCAATAAACACCAACCAACAACCCCTCTCCATAACTTCTCCTTCTACCATGTTTATATAGAAAGAATACATATTTATCAAGATCCAAAAGAAATGGATATGAAAACCTCCTCATCTATATTCAGTTTATTGTTTCAAATAATAAAGGAGGATATCAAATATGATCTCCAAGTTGAATTGATGAGGTGGCTTCTCAACTATTGTCCATGAGATTTTTTAGGAATATAAATCAGGCAAATTCCTAAAACATTAGGGTCCAAAAATATCTTTGTATATCCAAAAATGTCATAGCTGTGTAAAACATGAGAGAGGTTTTTGTGAAGGGGACCGTTCCCAACAAAATCCTCTTTTGGTTTCCAAAAAATCATCTCCATATTCTTTGAAACATCGCTCAAAATTGGTCACTAAAACATGAAATCATTTATTGTGAAATATTTGAAAAATAGGCCTCAAAGATATATTTGAATCTCTTAAAATGTGATAGCTATGTAAAAACTACAAGCGGTTTTTGTGAAGGGGATCGTTCCCAACAAAAACTCTTTTGGTTTCTAAGAATTCATTTCCATTGTTTTAGAAACTGCTCTTGAAGATAAATACTAAAACAGGGAAAAAAAAAGAGTATGCATGTATTTGATTTCTGTCTTTCTTCTTTTGATCTTTTCCTTGTGTTTTCCTTTTTCTTTATCTTGCTGCAAAAATTTCATCCATCCTATTAGCAAATTTGTTGCATGCTCATTCCACTGCATTATAATACTAAAAAGGTCTGCATATTGAATTGTGATTCCCTGTGTTTGATTTGTATGTAGATAATAAATAAGGCCCAAACCAACATCTTGCAAATACATGTCAGACATGAGTAGGGTATACAAGATTACTTGTGCCCTATGCTCCATGGCAGCTTGTTCGGTAGTTCCCCTTCCAACTTTTATTTAATACATGTTTATAGTCTTGATTTGATGGGATCAAAGGATTTTCCTTTATATCAACATAAAATCATGGTTCTAGAAACATAGGATTATCAAAAACTCTGATAGGTGTCTTAGCTTATTCAGAAGAACTAGATTGAGATGACTGAAAATAAGGTTGATCAGGCTCAGTTTTAATTTCTGGGGTTAATACTTTTCAATGCTTCTTTTGCGAACAAGGTATTTGTTTGCAATTACATCTTTAAATCCACTGAAAAATGAGCTTAGTAAAAATTTCCAATACCTGCAGATATAACATAGACCAAATGCGAATTTGATAAATGGATGGGGCTGATCTATTAGTATAATTTCATGATATTATGTAAACCTGCAAAATGAATGATGAAGGCGCATAACCCGATCTTTGGAATGAATAAAACATCACATCCACGATCTGATGTGAATCATAAGTGTCAGTGGGTTCTCAAGAAAGGATATCGGGTAGAATGTGCCACGTACCCATGAAATTGGTGCATGCAAACTCATGATTACATAGGCGCTACAAGAATAACACTATTCTTGTAGTTCCTTTTCCTTTGATTTAAATTCAAATTTTAAAAGAGAGAAAAAAATTTGGTACGTTGGACAAATTAACCCCTTATCTATCTTTAAACTTTTCAAACAAAAATACATGCAAAAACATGGAATCATAGGCTAATTCAAGTCTTTAAAATCATATCAAAACAAAAACATGGTATAATGAAAGAAATAAAGGATAGGCTAGGTGAAGGTATTTCTCATCAGTCAATTACAAGATCAAGAACTAACATTGGCTCCTTCTGGTGATAATGTTTCATGATGAAAATTTAAGAACTTGCTGATCAATGCCTTTATATCCCTAATCATCATGAACTTTTATTGTAATTATTTCCTTGTCCAACCATTCCTTTACCTGAAATCCAAAAATAACAACCATAAAACTACAAGTAGTCTTTCCATTGGGCTATGGAGTCTTTATTACTGATCAGACCAATAAAATGAAAGAAAACTGCTCAAATGAAAGCTTATCCAATCATCCTACTCTCCTAACCTGATGACATCATGCTGATCATGTGTAAGAGAATTTCCAATGCAACCATGTAATCATTTAACTGAGAAAATGATCTTCTTTTTGGTAGCTTAATGAAGAAATGCAGGAAAACATAAATTATTTCAGCAGACATGTAATATGAAATTTATACTTACTGTTGCATTCCACTTGCATCCTAGATGCTTCCACGTTTTGAACTTGTGGAAACATGGACTTTATGTAAACAACCATTGGGTCATAAAAATCACGACATAACTCCCAACAATGCCATGAACAAAAATGTTGTTCTGAAATTTTTGGTCCATATTCCTTTTGAAGATCATTTGTTTTATCACAATCAAAAGCAATACAGTCATTTTTAATCTCCTCATAAGTTCCTTGGAAAAAAACATTCAAAACAATAATATTATCATGAAAATCAAGAGGCCCATCTTCATATTCCTTGCTACCTTTTGATACATAGTTGTCATATATAGGATCCAGTTCCTCATGGATAATGGAATCAATGTATTCATGCAATTTCTGGTCAAATCCTACTACATCATAGACATCTGGATCTAGGACTTCAAGATCATCATCATATTCATCATATGTAGGTTGATTTGAAAAAAATTCTGAAATTTGAAATTCAGAGACATTTGTTTCATCATCATCTTGAAAGAATGAATATAAATATGTTCCCTGATTGTTATCAAAATTTTGACCATTAGACACATCTGAAAAAGTATCAGATGTATCTACATCTATTTGTTGTTCTTCCTCATCAACAATATGGTCTTCAACAAGAGTTTTCCAGTCAACAAATGATTTTCACAAAGACTCCCAGCAACACATTCTTCATAAGGATGAACATTCAGATAAGAGTTATCAGAAACATGTTGATAAGTGTCAAATTCATCCTGAGCTTCATAAGCCTGACATATATCTGCATGAATTTCATTACTGTAGTCCTCCTGCTATAAATCAGAATAAGAAGAAGATGGAACTGATAGTAACTCTTATTTCTCTTCCTCAACATAATAATACCTTTCATTTGCACTACCAAAAGGATCAATTACTAAATATTGAGTATATAATGCATATCCCTCACATAAATGCTAAAAAATACTCTCAACTAGATAAAATTTCTTGTAATATGAATAAAAAACATCATGAAAATCCTTTAATGATGAAATACTGGAAACACGAAGAGATCAGTACCATTGTCTCGCCTCTCCTTCCAAGGAGTACATAAACATTTTCAACAATACATCTTCATGATGAATATCAAGCTGGTCCATGCATTGATGAAAATGAATCAAGTGTTGTGCAAGATGATCGTGATCATATCCTATGAAACTCAGAAGGTAGTCTCCCCATTCATGCATAGTAGGAACAACATTTGGAAAACCAGGAATACAGGAGAAATCAAATGGAGCAACATATGAGCCAAAATGGCTCCCATAGCCTTCAACATCTTGGATCAGTGGAGTTGTCGATGGCTTCTTCCTTCATGGAGTCGCCAGGTGAATGATATAGTCAGAAAAAGTGTCCAACTCTTGTTCACCATCAAGAGCTATAATTGATCGTTGTTGTTCTCCTAGGGATAAATACTTCGTGTCTTCGTCCCCGATAATGGCGCCAAAGGATGTTAGTCCCTAAAGTTGCACTTGACTATAAGAGGGAAAGCTAGGGAATCATCAAGGTTATTGCAATGGTTTTGTAGGTAAATATGATTTTTTAGGTTTTGAGATTGGTTGTAGGTTGGGTAGGGGTGATAAAGTATTTAACTGAAAAAAGGAAGAGAAAATAATATATATCAAAGGTTAAGTAAATGGTAGACAACTTAATGAATCATATAAAAATAATAATGAGGAAAGGAAATGTGCAAGTTTTCAATCTATCCACTTACACATGAAACTTCTAATCAAAAATATAATTCAAGATGTAAGAGTAAAATACTTGAACATAAATCTTAAGTATGAACAAACATTTAGAAAAATCTTCACTGGTTTACTCATAAAAGACAAATCCCATGCATTGCAGTAGATCCACATACATTCAAGTAAGAAAAGAATAAAAAGTAGACCGGAAAAGAAGAATATGACCATAAAAAAGTCCTTATAATTTAGTACCAATTTGAAATATGTATTCGTCTTGCATTAGAGAGTTTTTTCTAAAATGGATAAAGAGTTCCCTCAATAAACACCAACCAACAACCCCTTTCCATAACTTCTCCTTCTACCCTATTTCTATAGAAAGAATACATATTTATCAAGATCCAAAAGAAATGGATATAAAAACCTCCTAATCTATATTTAGTTTCTTGTTTCAAATAATCAAGGAGGAGATCATATCTGATCTCCAAGTCGAATTGATGAGGTGGCTTGTCAACTGTTGTCCATGAGATTTTTAGGAAGATAAATATGGAAAATTCCTCAAAAATAGGGTACAGAAATATCTTTGTATCTCTCTATGAAAACTGAGAGAGTTTTTTATGAAGGGGACCGTTCCCAATAAGAAAATCTTTTTCTTTCCAAAAATTCATCTCTAGCTTTTTTGAAACCTCGCCCAAAATTGGTCACTAAAACATGAAATCATTTATTATGAANTGAAAAATAAGCCTCAAAGATATATTTGAATATCTTAAAATGTGATAGCTGTGTAAAAACCAAGAGAGGTTTTTGTGAAGGGGCCTTCTCCCAATAAAAACCTCTTTTTGTTTCTAATAATTCATTTCCATCATTTCAAAATCTTCTCTTGAAGATAAAGACTAAAACAAGGAAAAAAACAAAGTATGCATGTATTTGATTTCTGTATTTCTTTTTTTGATATTTTCTTTGTGTTTGCCTTTTTCTTTATCTTGCTGAAAAAATTGCATTCATCCTGTTAACAAATTTTTTGCATTCTCATTCTGCTGCATTATAATACCAACAAGGTCTTCATGTTGAACTGTGATTCCATGCGTTTGATTTGTATGTAGATAATAAATAAGGCCCGAACCAACATCTTGCAAATACTTGTCAGACATGAATAGGGTATACAAGCTTACTTGTGCCCTATGCTCCATGGAAGCTTGTCCAGAGTTCCCCTTCCAATATTTATTTAATACAGGTTTATAGTCTTGATCTGATGGGATCAAAGGATTTTCCTTTATATCAACAGAAAAGCATGGTTCTAAAAACAAAGGATTATCAAAAACTCAGATAGGTGTCTTAGCTTCTTCAGAAGAAATAGACTGAGATGAATGAAAATAAGGTTGATCAGTCTCACTTTTAATTTCTGGGGTTAATCATTTTCAATGCTTCTGCTACGAGAAAGGTATTTGTTTGCAATTACATCTTTAAATCGATTGAAAAAGGAGCTTGGTAAAAACTTCCAACACCTATAGATATAACATAGACCAAAGGCGAATTTGATAAAGGGATGAGGATGATATGTCAGTATAATTTCATGATATTATGTAAACCTGCAAAAGGAATGATGAATGCACATAACTCGATATTTGGAATGAATACAACATCACATACACGATTTGATGTGAATCATAAGTGGCAGTGGGTTCTCAGGAAAGGATATCGGGTAGAATGTGTCACGTACCCACAAAATTGGCGCATTCAAACTCATGATTACACATGCGCTACAAGAATAGCGATATTCTTGTAGTGCCTTTTCCTTTGATTTAAATTCAAATTTAAAAAGAGGGAAAAGGATTTAGGACATTCGACAGATTAACCCCTTATCTATATTTAAACTTTTCAAACAAAAATACATGCAAAAACATAGAATCATAGGCTAATTGAAGTCTTTAAAATCATATCAAAACAAAAATAGGGTATAATGAAATAAAGAAAGGATAGGCTAGGTGAAGGTATTTATCATTAGTGGGTTATAAGATCAAGGACTAATAGAAGGATTGATCTGATGTGAAATTCCAACTAAAAGCATTATTTTTATGAAGAGCAGTGAGAGGAGCTACAATTTTACCATAATTTAGAAAAAACTTGCAATAATAGTTTGTTAAACCTAGGAAACCACATAAACTTTTAAGAGTTTTAGGGTGAGACCAATCCTTCATAGCTTCAATTTTCTTAGGATACACATGTACACCATCCTTGTTGATAACATGACCCATGTAATCGATTTCAAAGGCTCCAAAAATACATTTAGACTATTTGAGAAAAAAATTGGTTCTTAGATAATAAGTGTAGGACCTAATCCACATAGGTCAGATGGGATTGCCAAGTTTTACTATAGATGAAGATATCATCAAAGAAAACTAAGAAAAACTGATGGGGGAAAGGATGGAATACATGAATCACGAGACTTTGAAAAGTGGAAGGTGTTTTACATAGGCCAAAGAGAATGACCAAGAACTCATGGTGACCCTCATGAGTTCAAAAGGTAGTACTGGGATTTTCTTTCATACATACTTCATGGTAGCCGAAATGGAGATAACGTTTAGTAAAGTAATGAGCACCACTCAATTCATCCAAAAGGTTATCAATGATAGGAATGGGAAATTTCGCTTTCATTGTGATTTTGTTGGGGACACTAAAATCATGAAACATGCTCCAAGTGACTTATTTCTTGAGTACCACTCCTACAGGAGAAGAACAAGGGTTGGTAATAGGATGGATGTCAACCATTTCTAGTAATTATTGAATAATTTTCTCAATTAGGAGGAAGATTGCCCAGGACTAGGGGAATGGAATGATCATGGGTGTCATGGGAAGGGGGAAGTCCATGGGGATTGTTAAAAACATATTGGTGTTGGGAGAGTATAGATTGGAGGATGGGATGCATAGAGGGTGTCTCAACTACTTGAATGGAATGGAGTTGAGAAATAATGCTAGAATGACCTTTTTTGAGTAGCTTTTCCATGTGGTGGGAACTGATGATCTTAGGGGAGCCTGTCGTGATGCCTTGGAACTTATACTATTGTCCCCTTTGTTGGAATTTCATGGGTAATTTCTTAGAATCCATGGTGTTGGGATTTAGTGTGCGTAACCATGCAACAATGAGAATAATGTCACAATCGCCCATTTCAATAGAAAACATATGAGATTTTAGGTGGTACAAAATAATTTGTAGGCATACATTTTTGCAAGGCCCCTCACATTTCATGGAACTACCATTTGCAATCATTATTTGAAAATTGTTGATTGCATGGATATATAACACGGTCTCTTGAGAACTGTAGTGATGGATGAAATTATGGGTGTTTCCGTTATTGACAAGGATAACCAATTTCCTATTCTTAAAGTAGAAAATTAACTTGAGGGTTTGGGGAGCCAAAAAACTAGTGAGGGAATTCAGTGAGATAAGCGGTTCAACTTCTAGTAGGCTAGTGAGGGGGGTATGATCATCGACTTGGGGTGGCTCTTCAGCATGGGGAAAATCTACATATTCATCAGAAACATCCTCATAAATTTCCATAAAATGATTATGCTCCTTACACTTGTTCCCCCAAAAATAATTTTCATCATAATTATAACAAAGACCCTTAAATTGGTGTTCAACCATTTCCACCTGGGTTAATTTCTATATCTTGAGAGGAGTGGCAAGAGGGGTGGGAATGGTGGGTCTAGGGTGAGGAATAAAGGAGCTTTTTTTTTTTTTTGGGCAGAGACTACTGGTTGTGCTTCCTTGACACGATGAGTAGCTTCTATCCAAGTCTAGAGTGAGACGTTAAGACATGGGTTCAGATGTCATCCTTCAGGACACTGATAAAGCATTCCTAAAAGAAGGCGTCAGACAGACTATCTGTTCTGATATCCAATTTTTCAAAGGAGATGATATAGTATTCCATTGCACTATACTATTTCATCTTGGTCAAATGACCCAAATGGTGTGTGTCAGTGTCAAATTGTTCATAAATATCTACAAGAAATTGTTTCCAAGAAACATATCCTTTGCATGAATTTTTACGCCATTTCCACCATTGCAAGCGTTTAATATCCAAATAAAGGACACCATAAAAAATTTTGGAAAAATCATTAGTAATGTTGTGCAAGGATAAATAATGTTTCATTTGAGTGACCCAGCCCATTGTTGGATTACTAAGAGGGGGGGTGAATCAATAATCATAAATTATACCACTTTTAACCACAATTTATATCCTTTTAACTTATTCAACCATGTTCATCAGTTCATCATCGATATATTATTGTATCATAAACATTAAAATCCATCAGTGCATAATAAACAATAATAAACACATCCACACAATATACAATACACCAATATTTATGTAAACGCAATGCGGGAGGAAACCACATAATTATTTTCTTATATGTCAAAGAATTGCATTCAAGGAAGAACCAAATTCCAATTATCCCGCTCCGACTGGAAGGAGGCTCCAACCCCCTAGTTTCTCAAGCTCCAACCTGAAGTAAGCTCCAACTCCCTAATTATTTGGCTCCAACTAGAAGGAGGCTACAACACTATGGGTTCTTCGACTACAACCAGAAGGTGGCTACAACCACCTAGTTCTCAGGCTCCAACTTGAAGGAATATCTAAATTCCTGATTCTCTGGCACCAAACAGAAGGAGGCTACAACCCCCTTTCCTTGTCCCATCCCGCTGCCCTAAAATATAAATGCCAAATGTAGACAATCTGTCACTGTCACTAAATCGACCACTGTGACTGTCACTCCGGCACTGTCAACCTATCCAACCTGTCACTATCACTAAAACCTGTACTATGCATCAATCATGCATCAACCTGTACCTCAACCTGTAGCATCAACTAGTGCATCAACCTGTACCTCAACATGTACCATCAACAAGTGCATCGACCATGCACCAAACTTGTACAAATAACCTGTCACAAAAACCTGTCCAAACAACCTGTCACAACAACCTGTCTCATCAATATCATCAAACAAGTCATATCTACTAACCAAGATCAATCACCAAGAAAACTCTCAACCATATGCACAATATCATCAAGATGTGAATCAACCAAGACTACTCACAAACATCAACAAGATGTGCTTCTAAAAGTATACCAATACATATATTCCACATCATGCATAAACCATGTACCAACAATACTACTAGCAAGTGGCTCTAACAATGTACCAAGCGTGTACTAATCAAGTATCAAAAAATCAAAATATGATTCGTCAAGATGTACCAACATCACCATACCATACATCTCATTTATGTGCCAACTCATCAACTACAAGTCTCAACCATATACCAAAGACATATACCAAGGTATCCAGCAAAATTCCTCTAGAAATACATCATATTATCCATGATCCAAATACCATAAACCCTCACATCAAACCATGTGCCACAACCTCACTTCTATGTAGCCTCAAGTGTGTACCAATCATATACCAAGATCACTAATAAAAATCCTCTCACAACGTACCATAATATATACCAATAAAACTTAGACATGCACCATCAATATACTTCAATTGTACCTTTTAGGTACCTCATCACATGCTTTTTTGCAATCAAGTGAACACATATCGGCTCAAACATATATTGACTCAATGTGTTCACCACCAAACATATATATTTTCCATGTGTTCGTTAAGTACATCAATGAACCAATCATTTGTCTATACATGGTGGCATCCACTGTCTCTGAAGATGTATCACTCAATAACTTTAGTTTTGTCACCATCGGTGTAGGCATGGATTTACAATCCATCATTCTGAATCTCTTTAGAATCTTCACAACATATTTTCCTTGCTTAAGGAAAATCTCACTCGGTCTCTACCATACCTATAGACCTAAAAAATAATGCATCATACCCGGGTATTTCATCTCGAACTCTGTAGAAAAATTTCTCTTACTCTCAATGATGAGCCTCTCGTCTCTTGTTAGAAACAAGTCATCCTCATATAACAATAATATCACTGGTCTACCATCCACAACCTTGTAGTAAAGGTTGTAATTTTCTTTACTCTTGGTAAATCCCAAGCTCATCAAGAAACTGTATAATCTGGCATATCATTCCCTGGGTTCCTTCTTAGGCCCATACAAAGCTTTCTTCAATATGCATACATGAGACTACTTCTCATGTATCTTATGGATTTTCTATGTATACTTCTTTTGACTACTATAGAAAGTGTCTCGTCATAATATTCTCCCTCTTGTTGGGAGAATCCTATGACTACAAATCAAGATTTTTACATCTCTATGTTGTTATTTGTAACATGCTTGATATTATATGTCAACTTGGAAGTCACCACTGACTTTCCTTCTAGTATCATAACCAAGGAAAAGATCCATATCCCAGTCCTTCTGACAGGATTCCTCCTTTGTCATTGTAGCAAAGTCTATTGAAGCAAGGGAATCCTCCTATGAGATCTCACATATCCTAGAAGTCTCTGAAGATACAATCTAGCCTCCTCAACTCATAACACCTGTCTGTCACTCCTGTAAGATGTCTTTCTCTCCCATTTAAATATGAGGAGGAATATTTTATGAATGGAAGTCTCTAAGCCATTGACTCTCTCTAAGATCAAAGTCACTCTGAGTCTTCATGCTCCCTCTGAATCTTGAATCCCTCTAAGTCTATATGATCTTCAAAGCCATCTGTTTCCTATGTATGTGATGATTTCCTCTGAAGTCTACTATGAATGATCTTGGGGAGGTTTATCCTCCCTACTGGATCACTAGGGCTGACTCCCTTTAAACTCTAGCTCCTTCTGAGATGATACTAGGTGTGGCCACCTGCCTCACCACTAGTGGATCCATATGCTCCTCATGATATGGCTTATCAATTCTATATGTCTTTGCATCCTACAAAGTGGCATGGGATAATCTTGTTCTCATCTTGGTTACTGCAACGATTATGGGTAGGCCCTTCTGACTCTACTGACTCTTCCTGATGATATGAAGAGTGATCAACTGCACTAGAGGGATTTTTTAGGTCATCTTTGGAGCCTTCTTCTCCTTACAATCAATATCCATATGAGATACTTTGTATCTCGCAAAAGTACCCTTCTTCGTCCTCTTTTTCTTTGGTACATGGATGTATGCGGTCATGTATACAACTTCTTATCTGGGTATTCTTCTCCATGTCTCAGACTAGAGACCATCTAATATGTTTCCTCCTACAATTGTCACTATAGCTTCTGTCAAAGTTATCACACGTGACCTGCCTGGAACAAGACCAAAAACAAGGGAAAACAACAGAAAAGAATAATAATAAAAACAATAACATGAACAATTGTCACAATAGCTCCTTCTTAGACCCATCACTTGTGACCTGCTTAGAGAAAGAGCCAAAATAAAAATGCAATAATAAGAAATAGGAGCAACACTCTTCTAATGTTGCAACCAATCATTCCTCCATGATAACCTTCCTGGAACAGGAAAACAAGAACAACAATATTTCCATGGTAACATCCATGGAATTGACAAGATAACCTGCTCGAGACAAGAGCAACAAGAGAAAAAGTATTTCCAATGTAATAGCATTTTCATAAGAACATATCTATGTTAACAAGAATAAAAGACAATTTTCTGGTAATCATCATAGCATTACCAAGGTGACCTTATTGGAAGAAAAATAAGAAGTATCTTCTATAGGATATGTTACTTCATCTTGAAAACAAGTACAATAAGCATTTATATCAATAGTACTCACATGCTACCAAGTATTCATTGTATTTGGCAGTAATAAAACCTTTCAAAGACTGTTGTCACAACTATAGTGTTTACTTGTACTGTAGCAATTATCAAACTTAGTATGTGCAAATTGGAAACTTATCAATTTAATTAATCAAACCTAGAACCTAGAATCTTATCTTCAAGAATGAGTGTTGTTTCTTTTCTTCTGAGTATCCTTCACTCAAGATGACAAGTATTCTCTCCAACATGTCCCTTGTACTAAGACAATATTCTTTCTTGATAAAAATCTGAGTTAGGAAATATAATGTAAGTAAATTCGAAAATATCAACCTTAATCAATCTAATACCTTGACTAGAGTCAGCTTATAACTTTAACTTTGACCAAAGGTTAGTATGATAATCATAACTTCAATATATCAAAATACAACTAGATGTTCATAAGATCACAATAATGTCATTACAACTAGAGGCATATCAAAACAATCAAACATGGAGTGCATTGTTCTTCTGAATGTATTGAATTTGAGATCCCTTTGGATCTTTGATTGTTGCTAGGACAAAATATCCCTTCTCCTACAAACACCCTCAATATAGTGATATAGTTTAAACATATACAAGTACATACCTCCAACAATAGCAACAAGAAACGATGAATCCAAAAACTTCAAAATGCCCCAATTTGCAATTTGAAGATAACTGGAGATGCGCTAGGGTAGGGCAAACTAGGAAAACTAAAAGTTAGTCCCAACACTTCACATAAACTTTCACTACAACTGGTACTGCGACTGGTGCTGGCACTGCAATTGGTGCTACAACTGGAACTGCAACTAGTGCTACAACTGACACTGCAATTGGCACGGAGCAACTACAACTGGTACTACAATTGTAATTGGCACTGCAGACCTAAGGTTTTATGAGGAAACCCTAATTTTTAATTTTAGAATTTTGGAGATCTGATCCAGGGAAAGATGCGCCCTACTTAGGTGACCTCCTTGGTGGGTTCAGTATGTGCTCAACGAGCTTGACAATGGGGGAAACTGATGATCTTCCTTCCATCGTTTAGACTATTACGAATAAAATAGCTCTGAAACCATGTTAAAATTTTGGTATGCTCGTTTAACCATAGACAATGTCACCCAAACATAGTCATTCACATATGCCACCTCCGAGCACACTAACTTACTTAGAATAATTCTGGCAAGCCTACTCCAGAACCAACAGATAAACCCTAGCCACAACTAGTGCAACAACAACACAATAACCATACAAGGAGAGTGTTCCTTTTCTCCAAGAGAAGTGCACAAGAGAAATACCAACGATTGTTGTACTACTCCATATTTGCGCCCCTTCTAGCTGTAGCTGCTACTCTCGGACTTGCGCACCTCTAGCTAGAACTACAATCTTCTAGACTTGCTCACTTGCTAAGTGAGTCTGTACAAATGAACTAGGCAACTGCCTATTTATACTAAATTTTTCAGTTGACTGGGGCCGACTTCTCCTTCTGGATGTGACTATTACTTTAATATTATTTCTCTTGAGGCCGACTTCTCTCCTAGGGTTTTCTAACATCTGTTTAATGGTTCTCTTGCTTCTGGAATATTCTATTCTAAGTCAAAGGTTACACATGGAGGTTAATAACTCCCACAACTACCAAAATATCAACACTTTGCATCACTTCATTCACCTCCAAATGAATTAAAGGAGAATTCTATGCATCCAAGGTCCTCGAAGATGTATTGGGTATTAAACCTTTTCCTCCAAAAGATTTCCAATCATTTCCAAAAAAAATCTTTGGAAATGATAGCTCACAATCTGCCATAATGTGCCCTACCTTGTGAGAATGGGAGTACCTAAAGGAAATATTAGCATAGTCTAAAAGATGAGTATAGGACTAGTCACCGCCACCAAATCCATAGACTTGAAAATCCCTTGATGAGGATCCAAGTCAACGAGGATTTGCGCCACTAAGCATAGACTAATAGTATTGTAACTATCATCAAATGATATAAACTTACCTAAGACCTCGCTAATGGCCTTCAACCCCTTATCGATCAAGAACTCTAAGGGAAAATTTAGTAGTATAATCCACGATGGAGCACTAGTGAGAATCTCCTCACGAGAATCAAAGAAAGGGTTCTAGGGTTTAA
>JASDQU010508147.1:60924-81061 GCA_032191745.1 Picea mariana
CCTCTAGAAATACATCATACTATCCATGATCCAAATACCATAAACCCTCACATCAAACCATCTTCCACAAGCTCACTTTTATGTAGCCTCAAGTGTGTACCAATCATATACCAAGACCACCAATAAAAATCCTCTCACAACGTACCATAATATATACCAATAAAACTTAGACATGCACCATCAATATACTTCAATTGTACCTTTTAGGTACCTCATCACATGGCTTTTTGCAATCAAGTGAACACATATCGGCTCAAACATATATTGACTCAATGTGTTCACCACAAAACATATATATTTTCCATGTGTTTGTTAAGTACATCAATGAACCAATCATCTGTCTATATATGGTGGCATCCGCTGTCTCTGAAGATGTATCACTCAATAATTTTAGTTTTGTCACCATCGGTGTAGGCATGGATTTACAATCCATCATTCTGAATCTCTTCAGAATCTCTACAACATATTTTCCTTGCTTAAGGAAAATCTCACTCGGTCTCTACCATACTTATAGACCTAAGAAATAATGCATCATACCCGGGTATTTCATCTCGAACTCTGTAGAAAAACTCCTCTTACTCTCAGTGATGAGCTTCTTGTCTCTTGTTAGAAACAAGTCATCCTCATATAACAATAATATCACTGGTCTACCATCCACAACCTTGTAGTAAAGGTTGTAATTTTATTTACTCTTGGTAAATCCCAAGCTCATCAGGAATCTGTATAATCTGGCATATCATTCCCTGGGTTCCTTCTTAGGCCCATACAAAGATTTCTTCAATATGCATACATGAGACTACTTCTCATATATCTTATGGATTCTCTATGTATACTTATTTTGACCACTAGAGAAAGTTTCTCGTCATAATATTCTCCCTCTTGTTGGGAGAATCCTATGACCACAAATCAAGATTTGTACATCTCTCTATTGTTATTTATAACATGCTTGATCTTATATATCAACTTGGAAGTCACCACTGACTTGCCTTCTAGTATCAGAACCAAGGAAAAGATCCATATCCCAGTCCTTTTGACTGGATTCCTCCTTTGTCATTGTAGCAAAGTCTATTGAAGCAAGGGAATCCTCCTATAAGATCTCACATATCCTAGAAGTCTCTGAAGATACGATCTATCCTCCTCAACTCATAACACTTGTCTGTCAGTCCTGTAAGATGTCTTTCTCTCCCATTTGAATATGAGGAGGAATACTTTCTGAATGGAAGTCTCTAAGCCATTGACTCTCTCTGAGATCAAAGTCACTCTGAGTCTTCATGCTCCCTTTGAAGCTTGAATCCCTCTGAGTCTATATGATCTTCAAAGCCATATGTTNATGATCTTGGGGAGGTTTCTCCTCCCTACTGGATCACTAGGGCTAACTCCCTTTAAACTCTATCTCCTTATGAGATGGTACTAGGTGTGGCCACCTGCCTCACCACTAGTAGATGCATATGCTCCTCATGATATGGCTTATCAATGCTATATGTCTTTGCATCCTACAAAGTGTCATGGGATAATTTTGGTCTCTTCTTGGTTACTACAACGATTATGGGTAGGCCCTTCTAACTCTACTAACTCTTCTTGATGATATGAAGAGTGATCAATTGCACTAGATGGATTTTTTAGGTCATCTTTGGAGCCTTCTTCTCCTTACAATCAATATCCATATGAGATACTTTGTATCTCGCAAAAGTATCCTTCTTCATCCTCTTTTTCTTCGGTACATGGATGTATGTAGTCGTGTATACAACTTCTTATCTGGGTATTCTTCTCCATGTCTCAAACTAGATACCACCTAATATGTTGCCTCCTACAATCGTCACTATAGCTTCCGTCAAAGTTATCACTCGTGACCTACCTGGAACAACACCAACAACAAGGGAAAACAATAGAAAAGAATAATAATAAAAACAATAACACGAACAATCGTCACAATAGCTCCTTCTCAGAGCCATCACTTGTGACCTGCTTAGAGAAAGAGACAAAATAAAAATGCAATAATAAGAAATAAGAGCAACACTCTTCTAATGTTGTAACCAACCATTCCTCAATGATAACCTTCCTGGAACTAGAAAACAAGAACAACAATATTTCCATGGTAACATCCATGGAATTGACAAGATAACCTGCCCGAGACAAGAGCAACAAGAGAAAAAGTATTTCCAATGTAATATCATTTTCATAAGAACATATCTATGTTAACAAGAATAAAAGACAATTTCTTGGTAATCATCATAGCATTACCAAGGTGACCTTCTTGGAAGCAAAATAAGAAGTATCTTCTAGAGGATATGCTACTTCATCTTGCAAACAAGTACAATAAGCATTTATATCAATAGTACTCACATGCTACCAAGTATTCATTGTATTTGGAAGTAATAGAACCTTTCAAAGACTGTTGTCACAACTATAGTGTTTACTTGTACTGTAGCAATTATCAAACTTAATATGTGCAAATTGGAAACTTATCAATTTAATCAATCAAACCTAGAACATAGAGTCTTATCTTCAAGAATGAGTGTTGTTTCTTTTCTTCCGAGTATCCTTCACTCAAGATGACAAGTATTCTCTCCAACATGTCCCCTGTACTAAGACAATATGCTTTCTTGATAAAAATCTGAGTTAGGAAATATAATGTAAGTAAACTCGAAAATCTCAACCTTAATTAATCTAATACCTTGACTAGAGTCAGCGTATAACTTTAACTTTGACCAAAGGTTAGTATGATAATCATAACTTCAATATATCAAAATACAACTAGATGTTCATAAGATCACAATAATGTCATTACAACTAGAGGCATATCAAAACAGTCAAACATGGAGTGCATTGTTCCTCTGAATGTGTTGGATTTGAGATCCCTTTGGATCTTCGATTGTTGCTAGGACAAAATATCCCTTCTCCTACAAACACCCTCAATATAGTGATATAGTTTAAACATATACAAGTACATACCTCCAACAACAGCGACAAGAAACGACAAATCCAAAAACTTCAAAATGCCCCAACTTGCAATTTGAAGCTAACTAGAGATGTGCTAGGGTAGGGCACACTAGGAAAACTAAAAGTTAGTCCCAACACTTCACATAAACTTTCATTGCAACTAGTTCTGTGACTGGTGCTGGCACTACAATTGGTGCTGCAACTGGAACTGTAACTAGTGCTACAGCTGACACTGCAACTAGTGTTGCAGTTGACACTGTAACTAGCACGAAGCAACTATAACTGGCATTGAAAACCTAAGGTTTTATGAGGAAACCCTAATTTTTAATTTCAGAATTTTGGAGATCTGATCTAGGGAAAGATGAGCCCTACTTAGGCGACCTCCTTGGTGGGTTTAGTAAGTGCTCAACGAGCTTGACAATGGGGGAAATTGATGATCTTCCTTCCAGTGGTTAGACTGTTACGAATAAACTAGCTTTGAAACCATGTTAAAATTTTGGTATGCTCGTTTAACCATAGACAATGTCGGATCATTGTCACCCAACCATAGGCATTCACATATGCCACCTCCGAGCACACTAACTTACTTAGAATAATTTCGGCAAGTCTACTCCAGAACCAACAGATAAACCCTAGCCACAACTACTGCAACAACAACACAATAACCATACAAGGAGAGTGTTCCTTTTCTCCAAGAGAAGTGCACAAGAGAAATACCAACGACTGTTGTACTACTCCATATTTGTGCCCCTTCTAGTTGTAGCTGCTACTCCCAGACTTGCACACATCTAGCTAGAACTATAGTCTTCTAGACTTGCTCACTTGCTAAGTGAGTGTGTACAAATGAACTAGGCAACTTCTTATTTATACTAAATTGTTCAGTTGACTGGGGCCGACTTCTCCTTCTAGATGTGACTATTACTTTAATATTATTTCTCTTGAGGCCGACTTCTCTCCTAGGGTTTTCTAACATCTTTTTAATGGTTCTCTTGCTTCTGGAATATTCTATTCTAAGTCAAAGGTTACACATGGAGGCTAATACCTCCCACAACTATCAAAATATCAACACTTTGCATCACTTCATTCACCTCCAAATGAATTAAAGGAGAATTCTACGCATCCAAGGTCCTCGAAGATGTATTGGGTATTAAACCTTTTCCTCCAAAAGATTTCCAATCATTTCCCAAAAAATTCTTTGGAAATGATAGCTCACAATTTGCCATAATGTGTCCTACCTTGTGAGAATGGGAGCACCTAAAGGGAATATTAGCATAGTCTAAAAGATGAGTATAGGACTAATCATCGCCACCAACTCCATAGAGTTGAAAATCCCTTGATGAGGATCCAAGTCAACCAGGACTTGCACCACTAAGCATAGACTAATAGTCTTGTAACTATCATCAAATGATATAAACTTACCTAAGACCTCGCTAATGACCTTCAACCCCTTATCGGTCAAGAACTCTAAGGCAAAATTTGGTAGTATAATCCACGATGGAGCACTAGTGAGAATCTCCTCATGGGAATCAAAGAAAGGGTTCTAGGGTTTAACACTAAGAAGGAGCCTATCCCATTACCAACAACCCCCAAAATTTTCCATGCATCGTCTTTGTTGCAAAAGATAAAACCAATCCAACCTCTAGACAAGAGATGAACTATCGAGGTTTAATCTAGAATAGGCCCCCATTGAGACTACATCCACAAATTGAGATATTCCATTGACACCTCCTTGCCNAATGGAGGTCGGGTCTCTTTGTTAGCATAGGAGGATCTACAAGTCATTGGCATGCTAGCGTAGGTGGGTAGTTAAATCACATGGCTATCCTCGTTAGCGATCTGAATGACTTGTAGATCCTCCTATGCTAACAAAGAGACCCGACCTCCATGTGATTTAACTACCCACCTACGCTAGCATGCCAATGACTTGTAGGACTAGCCTTTGGCTAAGAAATCACGACCCAAGGATATCTAAGTTGTCAAAATCACTCAAGGATCACTCCCGACCTGGACCACACTAACACTTAGCTGGCTAGATTTTTTGGTGTCTTCTCCCAACTATAGTGGATTTCAAACCTAGGTTTCCCTAAAAATGAAACCCTTCAAAACCAATCATGCTAACAATAGTTGACCCTACATAATTGTATATTAAACTATATGCAATAAAGTGATGATGTATTATGTGATAGTGGAATCCCAACACTTAAATTTAAGTTTTAGAATTGTGTTCAATAAGTTTATTAATTTATTTATTTTCATAAATTATTGTTTTGTTTATTTATTGTTTTTTAATGTTTTCCTTTAAATGGAATCCATTTTTTCTTAAAAAAAAAAAATATTCCGTAAAATTAGAACGAACGATAGAGAGATGTAATCCATTTTAAATTTTAAATCATTAATAAATTTTAAATAATTAATAAGTTGAAATGTGTATCCTTCATTATGGGTGCATTTTCATAACTACCATACATTTTATCACAGGAGTAAGAATAATCTACATGATATCGATATATTTTGATGATTCCACATTTCCTTTTCCTCTATTTTCGTAGAGATTGATGAATGATTTTTCCCTTGCATGATGAAAATAAAGCTTGTTAATAAATTTAGTACAGATGCAAATTGATAGTGTATGATGCAATTTACTTAGGGCTATATGCATTAAATAACCTGCACATTCCTATAGTTAGAGAAGACAAACTACATATCCTATAAGGTGACAAAAATCAGAAATATTATAAGGGAAAAAAAAAGGAAAAAGACAAACATTGTATTCTCAGGATTCAGCTGAACAGAACAGGACTATTCTACACTTGGATTTTTCTACACATGGAAATCCGTTTATTGTAATCAGAAGTTTCATTTGATTCTATAAAAATAACAGTGAAACTGTTTTTCTTGCGTGAAAAAAAAAACCTACACATTCAATACTGTAATTTAAAAAAAAGGTAGTAATTAGAATGCATTGACAAATTGTAATGGAAAATTTTTCTTATTCATTTCGCTCGTAGATCCACCATCTCAAGGTAATGAACGCCCTTGCTTAAAAGGGCTCTTTCGAACATAGGCCTTTCGAACGGACGGTCATTTGCAATTCGAATCATCTAGATCTTTCCGTGAAGCTCACCTTCTCTTTCAATTCGGTTGTGCTAGATCTTTCCACAACACACACCTTTGGATGTTGTGGAAGACTAGTATTTTTAGATTTTACTCTAAGATTAAAAGATGATTTCAAGTTAGATTGTAAAGAGAAAAAACAATAATTTTTCTTATCTACTTCAAAATAAAATTTAAAATTTATTTATAATAATTTTATAATTAAAAAAAATATAAATTAATATACCCATACTTTTTATTTTTCCTCTCATACTATTTTTTTAACTTATAATCACTAATACAAGATTATAATCAATTAAATTTTCACCATTTGGAATTTATTGTTTATGGATTTGAAGATGAATGATAAAACCTCCGAGATGATAATAAGAGTTTAAGGTAAGGAGAAACTGCATAGAAATAATTTTTTTAATACAAAAACTCATCCACTAAATCACACATGTTTAGTCCATAGTTTGGGCGCAAAACAATGTTCTCTTAGTTTTTTTTTTTTCCAGATAAAAAAAGCAGTTTCAATGCTATTCTATTATAATCAAAAGAAACTTTCTAGTACATCAGATTTGTATTCTACCCATTTGACATTCTATCCATAAGCTATGGCTTTGTCAAAACAAAGTTCTTTCAAAATTCCAAGCCCTATACTATGTTCGACAACTGACATTACATGTAAAAACTGAAGGATCTCTTCTAAGGATCTAAACTACAAAACATAAACTAAAAACCATAATCCAACAAAAAGATTCTGATACCAAACTACCCCAAAACATAAAAGGAACCTGAGTTTACAATGGCTCCTTCAAGAAATTCTTCAAAATAGATCCATCTGACATCCTTTCCAAGACCAAGTTTGGACAATGTGTCTTCTTCTGAATTGAATTGTCGATGTACATGGAAGCACTTAATCCATCTGAAGTATGTCTTTAACTTGAGAATCTTCTCCTTCCAAGGTTGTAGATTAAGACCATTCAATTGAGCCTTGCCATCAAACCAATCCAAAACAACTTTGGAATCTCCAACAATCATTATTTCAGGAATATGCATCTTCAGAGGAAAAAACAACAAACCCCAAAGGCCAAGCAATTCTTCCCTTATGTTTGAACCCGATCCAACTGTGAAATTTAGTTTGGAAAGATGGTGATTGTACAACTTTAATACAATTCCCACACCACATGTATCTGCTGCAGTTGCCCCATCAAATAAGCTAAGAGGCTTCTACCCAAAATACATTGGATTCATAATATAATCAAAAGTGTCAACTTCGGCTGAAATAGAAGTTTCGGTTATAGCTTATACTATTTGCATGCATGACCTGTAATCATTGTGAGGATGATTATCAAATAGGATTATGTTCCTGTACTTCCAAATTCCCCAAAGCACAAAAAAGGGACTTTCTTGTGCTTTGGAATTGAAATGAACCAGTGCTTCCATAAATCATAAATATTCATGCAAATACCAAGAGCATGTATCTTCAGATGTGCACAAATATCCATCCAAATGAATAGAGCAACCTCGTAGTTCAATAACAAGTGTTGCGTGATTCCTCATTTTTTAAGCATAAAGAACATACAAAGGGTCTGATACCCCCTCACTTCCTGAATTTTTCACTTGTCATAATACGATCCTGTAGGTAGAGCCACACAAAAAGAATAATTTTGGAAGGAACTTGTGACTTCCAAATTGCCTTATACCACCATTCATATTCTGAATTAAATTTAGTGTGACGAGAGCATTATAAACAACTTTTACTGATACATCAATAGAAACAAGATTCCAAGTCCATACAAGCTTGTCTGCATTATTACCAAGAGCTACACCACTGCACCTTAACATCAAAAGGAAAGAGTTCCATTCTGTGGCAAGATTCCCATCTAGACTGAGCTCATCTGATGTTAGCTAGTCTCAAGAATGTGAATGATTCAAGAAAGACAAATGACTCACATGCACCAGAGTATATATCTTCAATGAACGTAGATGTTGTAGCAAACCTTTAGAAAAGTGATACGACAAACCATGCCTACAAAGGGGTCTTTCCCCAACCATACTCTCACACCATTCCCTACCGACCAGGTGACCTAGTTTTTTAATAGAGGTAAGGAGATAAATAAATGTTTCTAGAAAATAGAAGTGATGGAAAATTTTCAAATATTTGAACGAAGCCAACATATTTCTTCAACACCCCTGAGGTATTTGCATTTAATGGATTTACTCCATAATCCTTTACCAAACAAATCCCTCCATAAGGATTTTAATGCCAAGGCTTGTCCAAATCAAGCGAGGTTTCGAATGCCCCAACCACCAAGAGCCTTTGGTTTTGCAATCAGGCCCAACTAGCAAGGTGGAAACCCGATGGTTTTCGAGCGCCCTTCCAAAGAAAATTTGTGAATATGCTCTATATTTTTTTCATAATGTCCATAGGAAATTTGGCTAAGGTGATCCAACATAAGGGAATATATTGAAGCACAGATTGAACAAGAACTAGCATGCCTCTGAGAGATAACCAACGAAAGGACTAGTGGCTTACCCTCTTTTCAATTTTTTGTAACATCCAGAACCAATCCGAGACTCTATAACCATTCGGCTTGATATGAAAACCGAGGTATTTCAATACTCCATCTAGATGAGCATAAGAAATTCCAAAAATATTTCTAATAATAGTGAGCTTGTCCTCTTCACAATTATTATGGAGAAAACAAGACTTTTCATAGTTTATTTCCATACCTAATGCCTGATAGAATGTTGAGAGTAGCTATTCGAATTATTCCCATTCCACAAGAGAATCTATTCCCAAAATCAAAATGTCATCTACAAATAGTATATGGGAGATACATAAGCTCTTTTCCACTTTGAAGCCAGATAATTTTCTTTTAGATCTAGCCTTTATGAGAAGCCTATTCAGATCTTCAATTACCAGGAGAAAAAGAAGAGGTGAGAGGGGGAAACCTTGTCTTATCCCTCTATAGCTTTTGAAGAAAGATGTTGGTGACCCATTTATCAAGAAAGAAAAATTGGCACTAGAAACACAACCCATAATCCATTGTGTGCCCTCCCAATGCAGAGCTATTTGAATCAATAATAATTTCAGAAAACTCCAAATGACCTTGTCATATGCCTTTCTCAGGTCTAGCTTCAAGAAAATAGTAGGTTTATTCCTTGATTTAGTAGTATGCATACATTCTTGAGTCAAACCAACTGCATCAAATATAAGTCTATCCTTTATAAAACCGAATTGTTCCTCTGAGATACAAAGGGCCAACTTGTGTTTAATCCTTGTAGTAATAATTTTGGAAATAACTTTGTAGACAAAGTTGCAAAGTGCTATCGGCCTATATGCAGTGAAAGAGACATGATTTTATTCCTTGGGAATTAGTGCCACAAAGGTGTCTTTCAAAGAACCAACAACTTTTCCAGATATCTGAGACTCCTCTACAAATTCTAGCAATTCCTTTCCCATAATGTCAAAAAAATGGAAACAACTCCCGAGTCCATCCATCTGAACCAGGGATTTTTTCCTTGGGCATCATCTAGACCATTTTCTCTACCTCTTGGAGAGTGAATTTCCTTCATATTTCCATACTTTCCTCATCTGTGAAGAAGCTTGGGAATTCTTTGATTACATGAAGCTGAGTTAGGGTGTTTTCATTTTCCTTAGATGAAAAAAGAGATTTGAAGAAGTTAAAGGAAACTGTACTAATATCTCCTTGAAAGGAATGGATATTAACTTCTAGATCTTCTACATCCCATATGGTATTATGTTTTTTCCTTGATTCTATGAATATGTGAAAGAATTTGGAGTTTTTATCCCCACTTTTGAGCCAAATGACCCTGCTCTTTAGGCGCCAAGTTTCTTCTTCGTGTATGAAAACATTTTCTTTCCTATTTTTAGGAGAGGAGATCAACTCCTTTTCTTCTGTGAAAAAATATGTGAGGGGAAATTTTTAAAAACATCTACCAAATGTTGCTCAATAACATTCAGTTCTGAATGAACAAAGGATCTTTTATCTTTCTTCCAAGATATAACTGCTTCCTTCAAAGTTTTTAATTTTTCTACCAACCGATTCATGGCATAGATGTCTTGCCAATGGTCCGTTGAACTCCATGTTTTTCGAACCAACATAATAAAATCTTTTTCCTCCAACCATGTGTGGTTAAATTTGAAAGGAAAGTGATTTGATTCTTTGAGCTCATAGAACTATAGACACACTAGGTTATGGTCTATGAGGCCACTTTTTATGACCCAAGATCTACATCTGCTTATGTTACCCAATAGGTTTTCATTTATCAGAAAACGATCTAGTCTTTCTGAAATTCCATATGTTCCTGAATGACCTTTCCTCCAGGTGGGATTGATAGGATCTAGGACTATATCTACCAGACCTGCTGATTCAAACAAGAGGAGAAAAAATATCCCTATGGATAACATATTCCTCGACCCCCCCACACTTCTCGTGTTGAAAGAGTTATGTTTAAGCCTCCTCCTATAATAAGAATGTCATCATGAAGACGCCCAAAATATTCTAAAGGTTGCCAGAAAACAAGTCTTTCTTTATAGGGTCCATCAACATTCAATAATTTAATGGGGCATGACAAGTCTTTAAAATGTCCTTCTATTAATATACCAACACTGATTTGATAAGATGATAGGTATGCCTTCTTAGGATTCTAGCCTGAAATTAATCCACCAAAGATACCAATTGAGCTAAGAGCAATACAGTTCCAACTCGGGAAACACTTAAAAAACAACTCCTTTGCTTTTTCACAATCAAACATTGTTTCCTAAAAGTAAATAATGTAAGGGTTTGTGAGCTATCTCAACCTCTTGAGGTTTAACAGCTTTGGGGAAACCCCGACCCCGCATAGGTTGTATGTCATTATGATAATTTTTGGGCCTCCGAATTAGGCCTCTGTGCTCTAAGAGCCCTTGGGGAAGAAGGAGGATCAGGGATTTCAAAAACAAAGGAGGAATAAGAGGAGCCATACCTCCCTCAATGTCTCCTAGTCCCTTTATCTATGAGGTTTTATTTTTAGGTTTCTTCCTAATAGTAACATTGGATATATCCCCAAAAACAAGGGGAGGAATAAGAGGAGCCATACCTCCCTCAATGTCTCCTAGTCCCTTTATCTATGAGGTTTTCTTTTTAGGTTTCTTCCTAATAGTAAC
This sequence comes from Picea mariana, assembly GCA_032191745.1. Classification (NCBI taxonomy): domain Eukaryota; kingdom Viridiplantae; phylum Streptophyta; class Pinopsida; order Pinales; family Pinaceae; genus Picea; species Picea mariana. The sequence goes on from JASDQU010508147.1 coordinate 72,137, forward strand.
ATTGGATATATCCCCAATTGAAGAGATAGCCTCCACAACGGATCTATCCCCAATTGAAGAGATAACCTCCCTTTTAATGTGGATTTGAAGAGGGGTTTTTATTAAGATTTATTTATAATAAGGCGCACTGTTCTCGTTGTTTCCACCCTTTTCTAGGTCACCACCGAAGTCAAATCGTGGTCAATGATTTAGAGATTTAATTAATAAGAAAAAATGGTTATAAGTAATTTAGTTTTTGTGAAATTAAAATTAAATAATCCATTTAATATATGCAATTCCATAACAAGTCCATCCTAGTCCTCTCATTATTCAAATTCTCTCAATGTGAGATTGTATTTTGTTTTTTTTTTATGCCACGCTAAATATTTTCAAATAAATTTGGCTCTTAAGATAAGTTGTTTCTTTTAAATCTGTCTTGTTCCTTGTATTATCTACCCACAATCGTGATATGTCCATTGATTGTTTCAAAGAAGTTTCAACATTATATATATATATATATATATATATCAAAATTAGATCACTTTATTCTTATTTTCTTAGATCTTTCAACCTCAAAATTTGTTGACACTATGACAATCTACCAACAATTACATTTCTTCATTTATTTCTAACATTTTCTCTTATGGACAAATGAATTCTCTATGATACCTAGCATATGTCTACATATTACAAACTTTGTCTTTTCCAGTGGCTTAATTGCTAGCCTAATAATTCTAAAGTGCTAGAAGTCTAAATAAATAATTTTAGAAATAAGTTTATTCTAGCGTATTTGTCAATATGATATTTACTTTAATATGTAAATGACACCTATCATACTCATGTGATTACGTGATTGGTTGTTCTTCTATGTTTTAGCATAGAGTTGGGTTGTATAAACTAGCTCTTTTTTATGTGAGGTATATAGGTTTTATTCGCTCACTATATGTGTAACTCTATTTTCCTTATTTAATAAATTTAGGTGTTTGAGGACAATTCGTCAACATTGATATCAAAGCCAAGTTGAATGGGATTGGAAGAGAATTGGTGTTGGATTGAGGATGCAAGGAAGACTCCACAACATCAACCTAGATCTCTTCAAGCTCAAGGGAAATGGTATTGAGGTAACATGGTGTCCTTTCGATAAAGAAATTTTAGTTAATAATTTCATAAAATTTCAAAAAATATTTTTTTTGATTTTCTTTTATATTTAATCCTAATTTTTTTTTGTTGATTATAATTCTAGAGCTATTTCCACTATTCAGAATTCTATATCTACAATTTGTTTTGTGTAAATCAACAATCATAGATTATAAATCTTAAGATCATAGAGGTTCTAATATAAATTTGGATTTTTTAAATATCTTAAGATATATTGATATTTTGATTAGAAGGCTTTTATTATAAAATTTCTTCAAATCTCTTTATAAATCTTGCAATTTGAAGAAACTAGGAGTTGATTTTGTATTGAGATATATGTTTATCTAGTTCTTTACATATGTGCAATTTTTGTACAAGGATGAGATAGTCGGATTGAAAATTCAAATCCCACAAATACCGAGGCATAGAACCAATAAAACCCTCAACGATTTCAATGCGCGACCTCCATGATCTACCCTCCAAAAAATCTCTCCATAACTCTCCAATGATTTACAAATGATGTTGCTTAGGAAAATATTAGTTAATGGTGATGATGTGTTAGAATATAATTTTTAAATTTCTATATTAATAAATGGATTACCTTCATCTTATAAGCACTTTATTGAAAATTTGCAAATCACTGGTAAATTATCAACTACAAATTTTGATTCACTTAGTGCACTAATATCGCAACATAGTAAGGCATTTAGTAAACAAAAACAATCCAATGAGGATATTCTCTTCACTAGTTCAAATAGACGAGAAATTTCAAAAGGAAGAGGAGCTCTGATCAATAATAGAGGGAGAGGAAATTAAAATCAGTCTTCTTATAAAGGCCATGGTCGTGGGTGTAGCCAAGGAAAATGAAGCAACAATTTTCAATAGGGATCAAACAATTTTAGAAGAAGTTAGTCAGAGAGAACTCCAAAGCACAACTATCAATCTGGAAGACGAAGAGACATGAGTCATATTACTTGTAGATGATGTAATTGAGTTGGTCATTATGCATAATATTTTAGAAATCCAAATGATAAGCTAACTAAGTTCAACGAACATTAAAATTCAACGCACATTCGAATTCAACACAATATGTTGACATCAATGATCAAAATTATTTTGAGTATGCATTCACCGCTCTTCAACAATCAATGTCAATATCTTTAATAGATTCCAACTACTCTTTTCAGAGTGAGTATGAAGATGCCTAGTTATTAGATATAGGTGCTACTCAAAAAATGACTTTAAAAAAAAATTTGTTTTCATCCCTTTATGAATGTAAACTGAATTCAATTTTTGTGGGTAATGATTCAATGCATACACCTCAAGGAAAAGGTTCCGTGAATGTATTTCTTCTGGGAATTGGAGAGAATGATTTCAAATGTTTTGTATGTACCAATATTTAAAAACAATTTGTTGTCCTTAGTAATGATTTGACAAGTAGGGAATCAAATTATTATGGTCCAAGATAGGTTGGTTAAAATCAACTCAATAAATCCCCATGGGATAGTACAGTTGGTGAGACATGAACACACTCTCTCGATATGGGGGCAGGTCACGATTTCAAGCCTTATGTCCCTAGGGTTGCAGTTTAGCACCCTTACCATCCACGAGTGTGGGGAAGTATTGGTGAGTTTCTCGCCCCTATTTTCCCTGGTGAAAAACAAATAAATATAATAAAAAAACATTTCAAAACAATCATGAAAAGATATTAAGATGGTAAGCCTCTTAGGATGAGAGGGAAAGTCATTCCTTAGAAGAAACATTTTTAAGGAATGTTTGATTCAAAAAATTCACGAATAAGGTTATGGCATGTTCATTATGAACATCTGAATTTTGATAGTCTTTCACAACTCCAAAAACAAGGAATGGTTAAAGGGATGCCCAACTTTAAGAAGAAAACAACAATATGTGAATTTTGAATTTATGGAAAACAAAATCGAAAAGCATTCCCTTCTAGATCATGACAAGAAAATAGATTTTTGCAACTCATCCACAATGAAATTTTTGGACCTTTAGAGACTTCTCTTGGAGGATGCAAAACTTGGAATACTAAGAGGGGGGGTGAATCAATATGAGCACTTGGTTATAACTTTTAACCACAATGTGCAATCATTAATTTCATCAGCAGTATATCATCAATATACCATGGGAAGTACAAATCAACAGAGCATAATATACATCCACAAAACACCGTACACCGGAATATACGTGGAAACCCAAATGAGAGAAAACCACAAAATGATTTTCTTATATNACCAAATTCCCAATTCTCTAGCTACAAATGGAAGGAGGATACGACCCCCTATTTACAGGGTCCAACCTAAAGGAAGCTACAAATCCTTGAATTCTATGGCTCTAACCAGAAGGAGGCTACAACCCCTTGATTCTCAGGCCCCAACCTGAAGGAATCTCCAACTCCCTGAGTTCTCTGACACCAACAAAAAGGAATCTACAACCCCCTTTCCTTGCCTTGTCCTTCTGCCCTGAAATATAAATGTAGACCAAATTTTCAATAACACAATCACTGCCACTATCATTGCCACTATCACATCAACCTATAACCCATCACTATACCATCAACCTGTAATTGTCAATGTACCATAAACCTATAGATGTCATTGTACCATCAACCTGTAACTGATAATCAACGTATGTTGTACCAAAACCTATACCATACCATGGATAAACTGTGTACCAACAAATTTAGTATAACATGCATCCATCATGACCATAAGCTATGGAAAATGTAGATACCATAACGTCAATGATGAGTAGCTAATCATGTACCATGTATCTATACCATATCATCAATGATATACAAGAGTGTGCCTCAAGAAAATATCACAAAGTTGTGCCTCTAACAAAGAACCATAACATCCATAGACCAAATACCAAGAATATGTCTCAAGCATATATCACCTCAACCATAGAATCCCTATTCCCAATAGGCCTCCAAGATATGCCTTAAGCATATGCCACACCATACATGAATAAATCCTCAACCAAGCACATAAGAAACATACCTTTACTCATGAAACCTGTAGCATGCCATCTCAGACTGTATAATAAACCTGTTGTACCATCAAAACTTATTGCAGCCTGAACCTAGCTGTCCTCCTCAGATATGTCTTTTCCTTGCAAGAATAATACCTTCTGTCTAGAGAGGCCTCATGTGACAAGTCCTATACAACCTGCGGGGGTGCCTCGTGGGATACTAGTATTCTGACCTGCGTGGGTCAACCAAACTAGGGTTTCCTCATAAATTTTTTCTCTCCTCTGCAACCCCAAAACTCCTGTACTTCTCACTTATCGCTACCTCATATTTCACTGTCACAAACTTTCCAATAGATCACTTACTCACAATAAGATATTCAATAGAATGAATGAGTGAATATACTTATGAGAGAATCCTTGAGGTGTATTTATACTTTTTCAAATTAACCTCTCTCCTTAATCTTAGGGGCTTCTATAATTTCTTGTTACAACCACTTTACCCTTTCATTAATTGACTTTTAACTAACTAGGGTTTATTAACCATTCTTTGGGGATTCTAACTTTACAGGGCCATAACTCCTCAACCATGAGGAAACACGTGGCATACCACATATCACCATAAAAAACATGACATAGACTATCCATCTATGAATGTGTTTTTCTACATTTACACTATCATTCATGTCCTTATTACTTAATCAACTTCAGGTTCCATAACCACACCTCTGGGACTTCTTGTATACTTCTTCAAAGCGTCTTCCCATGAGAGCCATGCTTATAACTACACCATAAGGGGACCACTTTGGAGACTTCTCCAAAAACACCCATCACATCTGTTGAAATCAATGACAACCACTTCTTTTTGACATCAATGAAAACCAACTATCCAACAATCTCCCCCTTTGGCATTGATGGCATGCGAACACTCATGATCTTTCTCATGCTCCCCCTCTGATAATATCTTCCCATGTGACCAATGCTCCCCATGTCTTCATGCATCTATTATTTCTCTCTGTTTCCATGCCCTTGTTCTCTGTCTCCCCCTTTGACATCAATGGAAAAGGTTAATTCATGTTAGGGTTGTTCTCGCTACCTACAATCCTCCTTTCACTTCATGGTGATTCCTCATGTAAATTTCTTATGTATATGAAAAAAATTCAAAATATTCTTTACTTAGAGTCTTCGTGTCTTCTAATTCTCTCCCACTGTCTTAGTATTCCTGATACCATTTGGATCACTGTGGGGAAGAAAATATTCCAATTTTCTATCAAAGATACTCAAAACTTTCCCTTGTAAGAGGTTTGGTGAAGATATTTGCAATCTTATCTTTTATCCCAATGTATTATAGCTTGATGTTCTTCTCTGTAACATGTTCCTGTATAAAGTGAAACTTGATCAGAATGTGCTTCTTCTTGGAATGCATTACTAGATTCTTGGAGATAGTGATAGAAGTGGTGTTGTCACATAGTATTAGAATAGGCTTGTCATATTCCACCTGTATATCCTGCAAGGCCTGCTTCATGTAGAGAAATTGAGTGTAACATGTTGGTGTTGCAATATATCCTAATTATGTTGTGGACAAAGATATTGATGATTGTTTCTTGCTCAACCATGATACTAGAAACTCACCTAAGTAGAAATATTCTCCACTTGTACTTATTGTATCGTCAATGCTACCTGCCCAATATGCATTTGTGTAGGCAACCAAGTATAGTTCATTCCCTTTTGGATACCATAATTCAAAATCTTTTGTTTCTTTGAGATATTTGAATATTATTTTTACTGATGTACCATGTGATTCTTTCGGTGCTGCTTGAAATCTCACAACCTGTCCAACTATTTGCATCACATCCGGTCTTGAAGTTGTCACATAGAGTAAGTTTCCAATCATTGATCTATAGATTTTCTGATATGCATCCTTATATTCATCATCCTTTCTCAACTTGAAACTAGTCTGCATAGGAGCACTTACGGATTTGGAGTCTTCCATTCTAAACTTCTTTAGCATTTCTTTGATGTACTTAGTGTGGGAGATGAAAATACCTTTATGACACTGACATATCAATAATACTAGAAATAGATTCAACTCATCGAGCAAAGACATTTCGAAATCATTCTTCATGTCTTTAGAAAGTCTCTGATTCATCCTGTCATCATTCCTCCCAAAGATAATATCATTTACAAAAACTTCAATTATCAATATATTGTATCGATCCACTTTTATGTAGATATTTTTGCCTACATTTCCCTTTCTGAATCCTTTTTTCTATAGATACTTGTCCAATATTGAATACCATGCTCTGGGGGTCTACTTGAGCCCATACAATGCTCTCTTCAGTATGCAAACATACTGTTCCTTTTCTAATAGTAGAAACCCTTCAGGTTGTTCGATGCAGACTTCTTTTTCTAATTCTCCATTTAGAAAGGTTTATTTTACATCCATATGATATACCTTGATTCTTTTAGAACATGCATAGGCTAAGATCAATACAATTTATCCCATCCTGGCAACTAGGGAAAAGGTCTCTTCAAAATCTATACCTTCAATTTGAGAATATCCTTTGTACACCAATTTTTTTTTTTGTTCTGGTTACTTGTCCATCCTCATTCAATTTGTTCCTAAAAATCCACTTTGTACCAATCACATTCTTGTTCTTCGACCTTCAAACTAGTTCCCATTTTTCATTCTTCTCTATCTGATCTGATTCTTTATCCATAGCATTGGACCAATGTTTATCATTGTTGGCTTCTTCAAAACTGCTTGGTTCAATTGTGGATAATAATGCTAGATTCCTTTGTTCCAGTGAAAGTATTATTCTTCAGGTTTCAACTCCCACATATTTGTTCCCAATAATTTGTTCTGGAGGATGATTTTTCTACACTCATTGGTTAGGTTTTTTAGGAGGCATCTATTGTTCATCTTCCTCTTGCTCTGCTTCTGGATGCTCTTTTTCTTCTTATGCTTCCTCTTCTATCTCTTCTTATTTTGTATATTCTTCATCATCCTACTCTTCTGAATATTTGTTTCTTTCTTTGGTCTTTTGTTCATTTGTTTCATCACTTGTTACATTGATGCTTTCCACTATTTTTTTGAGTATTGGACTAAAGCATTTAGATGCTTTTCTTTTTCTTGAATACCCAACTAGTATTCCCTTATCAACTCGGGAGTCAAATTTTCCAAGCCTGCCATCTTCTCTTTTGATATAACATTTTCTTCCAAATACTCTAAAATGCTTCACATTTTCCAATCTTCCTTTCCATAAATTGTAGGGAGTCTTATCATATCATTTTTACTTCTGAGCATTCCTCTGTTCAGGATGTGAGCTATTGTATGTACTACTTGTACCCAAAATATATCACTCAGCTTGGAATCTTTCAACATGATTCTAGCCATGTCCTGTACTGTTAAGTTCTTCCGTTCGACAACTCCATTTTTCTTAGGTGTCCTGGCTATTGATAACTATCCTTTTATTCCCTGGTTTCCACACAAATCCATGAATTCTTTTTATGTAAACTCTCCTCCATTGTTCTATATCAAACACTTGATTTTTAAGTCCATATCGGTCTCAACCATATCTTTGTATATCTTGAAGTGTTTGAGTTCCTATGACTTCTTCCTGAGAAATACAATTGTAGTCATTATTGTGTAGTCATCAACTAGTAGCATAAAATAATGTTCTCCATTTAATCCCTTCATTCTTGTGGGTCCACATTGGTTAGTGTGTACAATATACAATGGTTTTTTCGTGGATTACTCTTTTGATTTGACTTGGTAATGGTTTGTTTTCCTTGTAGAAAATGCTCATATAGAGTATTTGTTGGCTTTGAGATCCCAATCATTTCTTTCACTGCTTCCTTTTTGTTGATTTTGACAAGGTTGTTAAAGTCCATGTGACCCATTCTTTTGTTCCAAAGCCAACTTCCATTTTATTTTCCCAAGAAACATATTTCCCTTCCAATTTCATTCAAGACATATATGTTTTTGGGGGTTCATCTAGTTGTAGCCACCAATTCCCCTGATCCTTTTTTTGTTATCTCACATTTTTTCGAGTTAAACAAAAGTTTGTGTCCTTGATCACACATTTGACTTACACGTAGAAGATTGTGCTTCATATATTAGACCAGTAGAACATTTTATTCCTTGGCATCTTTTCTTCTAAGCTTGATTGTTCCTCTACATTTAATTCTAGTTGAGTTAACATTTCCAAACGAAACTGATCCATCTCGTTCCTTCTTTAGGGTCAGAAACCTATTCTTGTCACTTGTCATATGCTTTGAACATCCATTGTCAACATACCACCCACTTTTCTTGTGTTGTTCCTGTAAATCAAGCAAACATTCTTCGGTTTTGAATTGATCCTACTTCCTTCTCCATATCTTTGTGGTTCCTGTTTGATATTCTTCTTTGGTTCCCTTGGAGGAACAACCAATTTACAATCTTTTCCCATGTGTCCAAAATGATTGCACTTGTAGAACTCTACTTCATTAATTAGTGAACCAAAACTATTGTAATTTTTGTTTTTTGCTTCATTTGACTTTCTAGGACAGTTGTTTTTCGAATAGCCTTCATAATTTCTTATGTTCTTGGCATAGGCTCTACAGTTTGCAGATTTGTGTCCAAAATTGTTACAAGAATAACATAAACCAAGAAAAATAGTTTTATACCTAGGTCTAGGGGATATTCTAAATGATGTTTCTCTTTTGAATCCTTCTTCCTCTTGAGATGTTGTTTATTGTTGATTCCGTGTTCTGAATCTTCTAGGTGGTCTAGTTCCTCTTGTAGATTAAGGTTGGTTGTCATTGATGTCAACCCTT
>JASDQU010508148.1:12170-29036 GCA_032191745.1 Picea mariana
GTGTATTTTCAGTTGTAGTAATCACTCTTTTTAATTTTAACTTCACTATATGTATTCACTTGAATTATTCACACCATGCTGTAAATAGAAATCTTCTTTGTAATTGGAGCACTAGGAATTGAGCATGTTTATTAAGAAGTTGTTCATGACCAGTTAAAGTAGATTAAATTAACCCCTATAGTATTGTGTAATTACTATACCTCGGTGAATATATTTCCAGTTCAAGTATGACAACATAATTTCTAATTTTAAATCCTTTTTGGTAATTAGTTCATCAGCCTAACTGGTTATAAGAACATGTGTTTAGCATATTGATATTCCTTGAATGGAAAAGTTTTCAGTAGATTGTTTTCTTTCTACTTTACATTTTTTCTGTAGAAATCAATGTTCTAATCTGAATTGAGTAAATGAATTACAGAGTTAGATTTCTAAGTAAAAAGATTAATTAAAATAGTAATCTTTCATGCCTAGTCTCATCTTTTGCATAATAGATTCTTGCACTAGTTTGTTATACCGGTACTGATTTTCAATTTATCCCTTGTATTGATTTCCACATCTTATTTTTCTTGCATTTTAAATTTTCCAATAGCTTTAAATCACCAATGGATAGATTAATGACCTAATTCGTGAGATATGGTCACTCTGTGTCGAGTTTCTTCCATAGGTGACAAATTGTTCTAGTTTGTTTAATCTCTTTTTCATTTGAGTGTGTTTCCGACATTAGATTAGAATGCTAGATTAGAGATCTATACCTACACATACAATGCTATGACCTCGAATCTTACGCACCCGAGGTTAAAAATTTAATTTCAAAATAGATAGCATATATTTCATTCGACATTTTTGGTGCCATTGTCGGGGAGGTGCTAAAGGGATTAGAGCGTAGGTAGGTAGGTTGCCTTTAATTACACAACAAGGGGGAGGAGAAACTCTAAGATGATAGGTAAGAACCTGCACATCCATTTTAATGGGTTTCTCCAAAGCCTTGTTATTCCCTTTCGGTAAGAGTGTTTACTTTTTTTGCAAGTTTGTTTACCTTTCTTAGTGTGTTTACTTTCTTGCAATTTACTTTTCCGCAAGCATGTCTTCTTTCCTGCAATTGTGTTTTATTTTTGAAGGGATAACTCTTGTGAAAAGATAACTCGGTGACAACGAGTTGTAAAGTAGAATGAGGAGTTGAAGTTTGTTTTAAGTCTAGTGTGCTTTAAGTTTTTTATTAATTTCATTTCATTTTTGTTTCAATAGCGTTAAATTTCAGTTATTATTTCATTCGGTTTTGTAAGAACCCTAGATACTCACCCATGTGTGAGACAAGACTCATCAACTGACAAAATTAATGCAAAGATGATAAGCTTGGAAGAACTCTCTCAAATCCTGGTAGCAACCGAGATTTCTCCTTCTTAGGAAGAACATATTTTGGCAGCATGCAAAAATTTATCTACCTCTCTGAAAATACTAGAAGGACCAAAGTTCCCTGAGCTACAAAAAGATTCTCCTTGCCAATCTGCAGAGGTAGCTTAAAAATTAGGGACTAAATCTGATAGAGAGTGATCATTAAGACCTGAGACTGAGGCATTCTCAACATGCATATCAATAGATCCTTCATGTACTAAAGAAATCAATCATCCAGAAGAGGAGGATATGCATAGAGATTACATAGAAAATTGGTTCCAAGAGGTAATCAGGCCACAATGTCATTTTCTTTTGCAATGATTCTTGCTACCAAATCAAAAAGGTCAATTGGTTCCTCATATCCAGGCAATCATTGAGGTAATTGTTTCATATGTGGATATGGGTAAGTTTCTTGTTCCGCTTCGCACATGGTTACATTGGAAAAGTTCTTACACTTGAATAAAGAGTTTTCTTTCTTTTTAGGTAAAGTAGGATATTATGTACATAAATAAAAATTTGCATGTGATTAGTTAGCTTTTCATGCAACTTCACTTTTTGTTTTCTTTTCAAATAAAATAACTAAGAAGAAGAAAATATAAAATGATTTTAAACCAAAACAACTTGAAACTTTGTTTTTCTTATTCCATACATAATTCAGACTACTCATCATAACAATTGTCCAAGACAAAACTTTAATGCATTATAGGGATTTACTTAAATTTTAAAGGTCTACATAGTAATACCATTAGGTAACTTGTACAATAGGTAATTTGTTATTCAAGCATCCTTATCAAATAGTAGCAGGAGAGTGGATTCCACTCTTACTTGTGAGGGAACACTACTATAATTATATATGAAGATAGATAGACTTAGGGACTAGAGACATCTTTAATTCATTCTCTTACGACCTCATCCACTACACATTAAGTAATTTTGACCATGACATGTCTTTGGACTATTATAAATGCATAAATGAATGCCTTATGGTTTCCTACAATGTATTAATATCATCATATTGAAACTTGTCACTGATAAATGAAGGTAGGCCACTCAAGTACCTATGAATTGTAACTTGCTCATCCTTGATGAATGCAACATATTTCAGTAGCTATAAGAATCTTCTTTCATACTCATCTATTCTAATACTTCCAAGCTTGAGTTCAAAGAACTCCTTCATTTGTTTGTCATAATATCACTTAGTTAAGTATTTATTTTTAAAATATCTCTTAAAATCCCTCCAAGTAACCTTTTTTTCATCAATGCATTGCACTTGCACAAAATGATCCCACCACATTGATGTTTTTCCTTTTAGCTGATAGATGAAAATTATCCCTTTTACCTACATAGAATAATCATGCAGCTAGAAGTACTTCCTCATACCTAGCATCCATGTCTCTGCATCTTCATCCTTCTTGTTCTCACCATCAAAGGTAGGAGGCTTGATCTGATTCCTTTATCCCAATATCTTTTCCACCCAATCATTCTCTTATGCTTTCTCATAGGAGATGGAATTGATCTACTACGTGCTTTCCTAAATGAATGCTTTGGTGAGTGGTGATGTTTCCTATCAACACTTCTTGTTTCTCTTCTTTCACTATGAGACCTGTGACTCCTTGACTTGTTTGACTCTATCTTCTTAAACATTTTATTTTCTATTCTATCCAATATTTGCATCAACTTGATATTGAAGCCATCTTGTTACTCCTTGGCTTTCATAAGACTTTCATTATTTGGTTTATAGATTTGGACATATTTTTGCAGTCCCTTTATGGTTTCTACCAAATTTAAGTGTCCTACTAGAGTTCTATACCATCAAAACCCATACCGACATACAAATCCTCGAATTCATCATTCTGACCCTAAGTTTTATGTGCATATTCCATGATTTTCGACTTTCTGCGTTGATTCTATCCTGCTATAATTGTTGTAAATTCTGTAAAATGTGCAGGAAATAAGGTTTGTTAGATGAATTCATGCGACAACTTCATGAAAAAACTACACCATTTTTTTCAGAATCCTTTCTTCTAATTCCTTGGATGATTTTAACATCCTAATTTACAGTGCACACACCCATGCATCAATACTTTTGTGTGCAACACAAGCCTGCACCACACACTAGTATTTTTCTATGCAAAATAAACTATGTGCGCATGAGAATTTCATGTTGATCTTTGGCCCATACAAGTCCGGTGTTGAACCAATAGCTATGATACCAAAATTTAACGTCTCCAGCCACCCTGGCTGGGCTACGCCACACAAAAATTAATCCATACCACTCTGATACCAATTTGTAATGTCCCTTTCTATCATCACTTACAAAATGAGCAACGCTACTCCAAAATCTAGTGCACAGATTCTATTCTATAACGCAAAAGTACTTAAAGTAGCACACATGACTCCAAGCTAGGTCGCGCCACACTGAATTTCCTCTTTTAGAACAACTTATACAACAGAAGGAATACAACACAACTATGCGCACAAACATGTTAAGCACATAAACTCTACTAAGCATGTAATCCACTCTGAACATGTGATCCCCACTGCGTGCACACCATTCTGGTGTCATATACAAATTTTGTTCTTCCTGTACACGTTGACTACTTCTCTATGCATACAATGGACGTAGTCTCTTGCATGCACGACCGTTCTAGCCTCGCCCCAGATTCCCATGACTATTATTATAAGGATAACTTAACATGATTAACTACTAACAACTGTCATACTCAACAAGTATGACTACAAATACTAAATATAAATGTCACACTTACATGTGCAAGCAACATTGTATAGAAATAACAACAATTACTCATATGCAACCTCATACAAGAAATAAACCATAGCAGACATAAGTAAATAGCACACAGTGAATTGAAAAAACACATAAATAACACTTATCTTTTATGAAAGTCACCAACTACACGCAGAACTTAGCTGTTCCTCCTAGTCATAGACTCTGTTGCTCATAAGCTTTCAACAACATGTCACCCTCGATCTGGGGTGTAAACTCCACCAAGTAAAAATAATTTCTAATGTCAGGCTAAGGTCTGATACACAATGTAATTTTTCATTCCAACGTGCCCACTACTGCAACTAGTCTATTTTCCCGCATTCCCCACATGTCTATCCCACCCCAGGATGTATTCTTGTTCTCTTCTGAATAGTCCTTTGGTTGCCTCACTTCCCTTCAAGGGATTCAACAACAATCCAAACATGAAGTCTTAGAGCACTGCAACTAATTCTCAACACACCTTAGAACAATTCCCAACAAACTCTCACCTAGAGAGAGTGTTCACGGGCCTAGCAACCCACCTCTTCGATAACAAATTTCTCACTTGGAGAGAATTCCCACGTTCCTGACAACCCGCCTCTTAGACCACAACCGGTTTAACCCAAGCACGTGGTTATACAACGAGAATAACTTACAACAGACATTGATTTCCCACAAAGGAGAGTTGGTCTGAGAAGATGACAAAAAAATAAGTGAATCCCCCAAAATACACTAAGGCCATCAATATATATTGCATGCCTTAAACTAGACACTTGTCACCTTTAGAATTAGCGTTAGCCACTTGGTGATTCATTCCCATCCCTCGAGAACTTAGGATAAATAAATATCCATAACTTACACTTTTCATAAATATGAATAAAATATTCCCTTGGACTTAAGTTCCCTAGGCTAAACCCCTCTCATAAACTCTGAGTCCCCTTTTCCCTTTTTTGGTAGAGTTTAGCCCACCGTCTCTTTTTGTCTGATCTTTCTGTGTGTAATTTTGTAATTTTGTTAATAAATTGAGTGTGATTACATTAAAAAAGGATAGGCTCACTGACCTAATTGCATCTTGGCTCACTAGCATCATAACCACATAGGCTCCCCGACCTCAAATACATATACATCCATATATATAGAACTTGGTCATCCTCGTGCACTTACTTAGATGTGTGCAACACTATGGAATGTGTGCACCCTTCCCTTGGTGAGCAATCCATACGCACTTATTTAGGTGCGCACAACACTATGGCACGTGTACACTCTTTCTTTGATAACAATCCTCGTGCACTACTGAGGTGCGCACAGGACCAAAACTTGGTGCCAACGACTCACTAGCCTATATGTACATTTACAATTACAATTGGTACCAACGACTCACCAGCCTATATGTACAATTACATATGGGGTTCATATTAGGAACATTACATGGGGAGTGGGTCAACTTCCAAATTAGAAAGAGATGTTGTATATAGGCCTATAGGAACAGAGCCCCGAAACAATTTGATATGAACAAACTAACCCAGAGTACACATAAGAAATAACCCTAGATACTTATTTTTCCAAGAGACATGTAAGAGACTAGAGCTTCTATGGGTTGAGACAAATACTGCAAACATTAGAGATATTAGATTATGATGTGAACTAGTGGTTATGTTGAAAACCACATATAGGGAGATGTAGACATCTAGAAAAACCACATACTCTTCTTTCCCAATTGCTTTGAAAATTTCAAAATCCATTAAACACAAATCAAATTTTGACACAATAAAACATAAATACTGTTGAATAAGGTACTTGACCAAAGAAAACCAGATACTAAAAGTTATAAACCATGAAAAAGCGCTAAAACTAAACCCAAGTCCACGTCCTCAGAGCTGTCAAGACCGCCCTCTTCTACCACAAAATCTACATGAAAATCTACATGAATAAGGGACTCGCTAAAAGGACTCAAACCCAATTCTTTCCATAACAAGTGCCATTGGCGATGTCCCTGCCGACCATGAATATTGAAAATGGAAATTGAAAATGGTGTTATATTTTTTTGTTATTTGACATTCAACATTATCATGAAAAATCTTTAAATATAGTATTATGTAAGTTTAGGTGCAAAAGTGACAACTAATTTACCATTTGAAAGATGATTTGTGTTCGATAAATATACTATCTAAGAGCAGGTCACCTTTAATGTAACAACCCACATTTTCAAGGTGTTATACATAGCTAGTTATTAATTAATAATATTTAATCATTAAGTATAAATAAAGAATAAGTAATTAATTGGGAGTTTTAATAATTTCCATGTATCAATAGAAAAACAAAATATTTTTTTGCAACTTTCTGGAATTGAAAACTCATTGAAGTATTTACATGAAACACTTTCAGATTTCCAAATAGCTGGATACTAATTTTTTTTAGAGTCCGTTGAATTAGAATGTTTTATCAAAATCGAGGGAGTATGTATTTTTCAACTTTCTAAAATTGGAATTGGAAACTCATTGAAGTATTTACATCAATCACTTTCAAATTTCCAAATAGTTGGATACAATTTTTTTTAAGAGTCAGTTGGATACAATTTTTTTTAAAGAGTCGGTTGAATTTAATTAGAATGTTTTGCCAAAATCAAGGGAGTATGGGAATATATATTGGGAAGAGAGGTGGGGATCGCAAGGTTGGAAGCACACTGAGTGACCGACATACATAAATTCATAAAATGAATGATGGAATAATCATCTATTATTTAATTAATCAATTCCTACCAGTTGTCGCTGAGTTCCAACACATAAGACTTTAACGTATAAAAAAATGTTAAAAAAAATATTTGGTTTTAAATAAGTTTGATATTAAATTAGTCTACCCTGAAGATCGTATCCGACAAACAAAAACAAAATATTTGTCAATAAATTTGATCGATTTCCTCCACTCCATCGTTCCAGCATATACGACATATTTTTTTATTAATCATATGGCTTAGTCATTGCAATTTAGGCTGGATGCGCCTTATTTGAGATTATTTTACGTCCACTCGAGCTACAATAGATATAACATGTTATTTAGTTTACATAGAGATTGCTTCTCTTTAAGATGATGATAATTTATTAAACTTAATGTTAACTCTCACTAGTACTCAGACATTAATAACATTAAAAATCAACTAAGTGACTGATATTGTTTTGTTTGTCATACCTTTTATGCAGTCTAGCAATGAAAATTGTAGAGAGTTCATTTAGCTTGGGGAGATTTCTATTACATTATCTAGTCGATGGGCTGAAAACAACTATTTGTCTTTTGGAGACATTGCAGAGTTTTTAAAGTACATATGCATTATCATACTTAAACAACATTGTCTTGCAAAGCTTAGCATTCGTATGCATCTTTCTAGATATGAGTTTTTTTTCTGAGAAGACTTGGAGGTGGTATAGCCATTTTAGGAAGGCGTTGAGGCGATGTAGGGATGAAAATGTGGTGCAAGGATGGCGATGCGAATGTTGTTCAGATGGTCCATAATGCCAACTAGCCACTATTTGTCAGAGCATGATTATTGTTTTTATTTTCGAGAAGGTTGTTTAGACAGTCCAATGAAAAATGTCATGGATTGTCATTGTTAGGGATTAATTGAAGAGATAAAAACATAGGAAGAGCGAAAAAAAAAAAATTGTATATGAGGAATTAATCCAAGAAACCAAAGATAAATATTAGGATGAATGAAAAATAAAACATAAGCATTAAGAAGCCAAAGATAAACATTAAAACAAGTAAAAAATAAAACATCGAGAAAAGTTGAGTGCGCAATAAAACCTTAAATCTTTTTCTCCAATGAAATTACAACAAATAGATTTTTTTATTATATAAAAAATAAAGAAAATAAGTTTGTTATGTGAAACATTACAAATTCTACAAAATATATATAGTCAAACAACAACCTAATGTAAAGTCCGTGGACTAATAATGCACCTCCTCATCATTATCCCCACATCATGCTTAACACTACCTTTCGGATGGACTGAGCTCGACATGAAAGCCTTCATCCTATGTTTGCTACCACACCCTTTCATTCGCTTATCACACAATGTATCGATGCCTCCAAACACATGGGAGGTGTCTTACTGCCAGCACATGTCACCCCATCCAGGTAATAAGAATATATTATTTGTTTCCATGCATTTTGTTTTTTAATGTGTATTTTACACAGTAAGATATGAATTGTAATAATTGAATTAAAATAATAATATATATATATATATATATATATATATATATATATATATATATATATATTAATTATATGTTAATTATTTTATGTTTCTTTTAATGGTGGGTAGTAGTTTTGTTGAATCCCATTAAATTTTAAATTAGTGGATAAAGTAATTGATTAAATTAAACAATTTTACTAATATTATATGAACTTGAAACTTTCTCATTTAATTGTCTTAGTTTAAAGGTTATAAGTTTGATCTTTTCTATTTATTTTTGCTAGAAGTTTCACCAAAAATTGTTGAATCTGCATATTTGAGTGATTAATTTTGTATAATCTAAGTGTTCCAAGGGATTTTTCAGCACTTTTAATCCATTTGTACATTCAAAAATGCAATTTAAAAATATAAAATTAAGATTTCATTTAAATTTAAATATAGAATATTTAGATAATGCACATTTAATTTTTTTGTTAATCATATATTTAATAGTGTATTTATTTATTTTCTCTCTTTTTCTTTCCTTGTAAATAATTTTTCGAACAAACTATTTACATTCAAAAGAAATGCAAAAACTTAGTACATATCAACGATTCCTCTTGTTTATATTTTAACTTCCTCATATATTGTCTCTCTTTTTCTTTCTTTATAAATAATTTGAACTTAGTCTTATATTTCTCTCTTTTTCTCTCTTTATATATACAAAGAAAGAAAAAGACATCGACTGAACATTGAACTCTATCCATATCAAAGTTCAAACTATAAATTATCCACTGGCACAATTAACTAGGAGATTGATTGAACATTGATGTTAAAATGGATATAAAATGAACATTGAACCCTATCCATATCAAAGTTCAAACTATAAATTATCCACTGGCGCAGTTAACTAGGATATTGATTGAACATTGATGTTAAAATGGATATAGAATTATGGTGGCAACTACAAAAACCAATTTAATATAATAGAGCCTAAAAAATTCCATGTCGTGCAGGCCATGATTCATAAATGAATACTTTTTGGGCCACTAACTCATCTGAAAAGGAGTAGGCTAACTCGAGCAAATAGACTCACTTTTCCATGTTTTCTTCTTCAAAATGCCTTGATGATACTCTAGGATAATCTTCAATTACAATTTCTCCTAAAGACTTTACTTAGACTAAAAGTGGACCAAAGGGATTAGTTAATGGTGGGCTTGTGGGAGGGATAAAACCTTACTAGACACTTCTGCTAACTGCCTCATAATGTTCAATCAAAGGAGTAGTATCACTCCCATTGTCAGAGTAATTTCCTTCGTCAACAATATCTCCATGAGAAGTATCTTCTAGTGAATCAGGAGGTATTGGTTGATAATCTTCGGGAGGCAATCCCTACATCTTACGTGAGCGATGAAGACTATCGTTAGCCATGGAAGAAAGGGTAGAAAATTTAAATCCCACTATAAAAAATAGATAACACACGACTAACAAACTAGAAAGAAAACCATGCAAACAAAACTTTTCAAAGTGAACACACTAGTTGGTGATGAAATCGAACGTTGTGAAAAAAATGTGAAAAACAATGAAAAGGGATGGGGTAGAGTGGGTGGACTAGTTACATTGGTGACCTGCTGAACAAAATTACGCCCTGGTTCAAGTTCCCTCATAGAAGAACCATGGGTTACCCTCCAAGGAGCCCGAGTGAGTTTGACCAACGTTCGACCAAGGTACAACATAGAATTTCCCCTCCATTATAACCTTGTGTAGGAAACCTAAAGATTTGGCCTCTAATTTTACCACTTACAACACCCAAGCCTAGGGAAACAGTCGACAGTCAGGTATACATGCAAGGGCAGGGTCGAAACCTAAAATCCCCTTGAAAGGTGCCTCAGACCGAGGTAATACCTCCCAAGTGATCCCCAAGTGTCTAACGACACTGTTTGTAATACATGCATACCACTCGACCAAGACCAACGAAGCGAGGATAGTTACTCCACTGATCATAATGTGACGTCGTGATTGACCCTTGTGTGAGAAGGGATGCCCAGGACAAAGATGTGGTAATTGGATTTATATCCCTGACACAAGATCCAATGTTTGTTTGACAACTTTGGAGAGTTTTCCTGACCACCTATTCCAAATCTCTACAACTAAGCTAATGCTAGTGTGGTACCAGATAAAAAATATCGAATGAATTTTATTGGTGCTTAGTTTTAAGGGTTGTCGTTTTACGCAAAAGGATGCAGAAGTGAAACTGATGATGTTTTCCTTGACTCAAAATATCATGCAATTAGATATGAAATGCAACTTTCCTTCGATGAATCATAATTACATCAGTGAGAGAAGGTACTTTTCTTTTGAAATGAAAAACTCAAAGTGCAATTATTTTCAATAAAGATCCCAATATTTTCACAAAACAATCAATGACTTAATGATTCTAATTCAGCCTAAACGTCTAAATGCATAAACTTTTTCCTCTTGATTTTAAAATGAAAATAAAAGTAATTCCACTTAAGTTCTTTCTTTTTCAATGAATATGAAAGTTTTCAATGAAAGAAACAAAATATTCTTCAAGGAAACGAATGCCTCCACAACTCAATACTTAACGGAAAGATACAATAAATTCCACAATGATATTTTCAAAACTACGAAGATATTCCAAATGCAAAGCAAAAGATAGAAAATCTTAATTTTTTAAAAACAAAAGCCTCAACACAATATATAAGAGAAAGCCATTCAATAAAACACTTTGACAAAAGCAATTAAGAGCTAGCTAAGAGACACTCAAAGACCAGGCTAAGAGATTATACCTCTTTCATATATAGGAAAAACATTACCAAAGTCAAAGTCAAGAAATCATGAATAAATTGAAACAATGATAAAAAAATAGACTGTAAGACTGCTAAGAAGACTGTAAAGCAAACCTAAGATTCATATCAAAGGTTAGATCTGAGAACTGGGAAGAAAAAATTCAATAAAAACTTGATTTTCCAAAAAGTGGCGTAGGCTACTATGATACACAGAGCGACAATCTGGAGTGTCACAGGCTACAGGCTATGATCAATGAGACAATTTCGCACTGGTTATCAAAGGTAGGGTGCGACAATCAAGAAAAGCTTGGAAAAATAAAAAAAAATCTAAAGAATATTTCCAGTGAATTTTAGGATTGACTAATTGCACAATGTCAGGTGAAGACTCAGAGATGTAAAGCAATGCAAGGTAGCAAATCTAAGAGAAAAAATCTGAAGGAAATTCTCGAGTGGAGTCGCCAATTTTGTTACTGGAAAAATTGATTTGTGCAGACACAGAGTGATCTCCCTAGACTCAGAAACCAAGACTAGAACAAAAAAGACAGAACATAGAACTTTCTCTAGGTTAACATAATCAAATTAACAATTAGCGAAAGATTCATACCTTGTAATTGACAATTTTCCTCGCTAGTTGAATCTTCCAACTACTTTGTCGTGAGACTTATGTATGAGAACATGCAAGAGACACAAGCCAACAAAGGTGAAAACAACAAGTATAATTTGATGTAACCTATGCAACTGATCAAGGAGATATGCAACAAAGATAATCAAATAAAGACAACCTTTGTGGGAAATAAACTATATTACTGTATTAATGATCATGAAACGAGATTACAACCAAAGTTTCCTTGATTTTGTGAAGATCTTTCCAACAAGCTCACTGCTCCAATACCCACAATTCATCCATGAAATCCATCACCATCAACTGAATCCTTAAGCTAAGATTGGATTCCTCAAAGCTAAAGAATTACTAACAATCGTTCAATGAAAAACCAGAAGTAAAGTTATTAATCATTCACTATTTTCTATTAGCCTTTCCTCATGAGAGAAGCCTCCTTCTATAGATTGAAGAGGGAAGGGGTGAGGAGGTTAGGATGAGAGGTTAGGATCCCCCGAGATCAAGAGTACGGGTGAGATCCAAACTGATTAGAGAACACCTCATATCAAAGCTTCTCTTCTAGAATCTTCTTGAAATCCATCGTTTTCTCCCTTTTTAAGCAACGTCGCACCCTGCAATGGTGTAAAATGCGACACTTGAGGCTGTCACACCCTGTAGTGATGAAAGATGCAACACACTCTTAAATTAAGGCTTTAAAGGACCTAATAACATGTGTGACCCTTTTTGCATGCTTTCCTTATATCAAAGTAAGGTTCTTCTTCATTAATCATAGCTTGTATAATCTGGATGATAGAGGATAAGTGAGCATCATTAGTTGCGACAAAGTATTGTGTAACACATATGAATTAGGGTGGTATGTTGTGCTAAAGTTTATCTTGGTCCCAAATCCTTTGAATATCCCTTTCCAAAAGTTCGATGTGAACTTGGGATCTCTGTTAGACACAATTGTCTCAGGTACACCATGCAACTTAGAAATTTCTCTCGTGTATATATCAGCAATGTTGGCTTCCTTGTGCGTTGACTTCACTGGAATAAAATGTGAAACTTTAGTAAGCTTTCCCTATGCTACCATAATAGTATCATGATGTTTAACATTCCTAGGCAGCTTAGTAATGAAATCCA
The DNA here is from genome assembly GCA_032191745.1 of Picea mariana. Lineage (NCBI taxonomy): Eukaryota > Viridiplantae > Streptophyta > Pinopsida > Pinales > Pinaceae > Picea > Picea mariana. Next base: position 25,053 of record JASDQU010508148.1, read on the forward strand.
TGGTTACAACTTCCCACTTCCACTCAAGAATGGGAGAGGGTTGTAGCAAACTCGTCGGATGTCTATGCTCAACCTTGACCTTTTGACATTCAAGGAATCTAGCAATAAAATCAACAACCTCCTTTTACATAGCTGGCCAATAATATTGCTTTTTGATCACTACTATTGTCTTCTGGTATCCCGAATGTTCTGCATAAGGAACTTTATGCATCTCTAACAACGACATATTTTTCAACTCCTAAACATTTGGTACATAAACTCTATGCCTATACATGAGGATTCCATCCTCTTTTAACTCATAACCTTCCAATTTCTGCTGTGACATATCTCATTGTAAATTCTCCCTTATGTCTACATAATGCCGATCTGATTTGGAAACCTCTAAAATTATGTCACTCAAATCTATTTGTACATGCGAATGGTTGTAGCATGCATCTTATGAACCCTCCTGCTGAGTGTGTCAATCACCTTGTTCTCTTTTCCTCTAATATTCTTTATGTCAAAGTCATACTCACTGAGGAATTCTAACTGCCTTCTTTGTCGAGAATTTAAACTTGGTTTTCCAAACAGATATTTCAGACCGCTATGGTTCGTCCTTAGCTCAAATATTTTACCCATGAGATAGTGTTGCGACATCTTCAAGGCATGCACTATGGCCGCCAATTCTAAGTCATGAGTATCATAGAGCCTTTCATGCTCTTTTAGATTTATTGATTCGTAACATATCACATGTCCATTATGACTAAGAAATCCACCGATCCCTTCCTTACATGCATCTATTCATGCCAGGAATTCTTCATATGGACCTAGTCCCTTGCATGCACGACCGTTCTAGCCTCGCCCCAGATTCCCATGACTAGTATTATAAGGATAACTTAACATGATTAACTACTAACAACTGTCATACTCAACAAGTATGACTACAAATACTAAATATAAATGTCACACTTACATGTGCAAGCAACATTGTATAGAAATAACAACAATTACTCATATGTAACCTCATACAAGAAATAAACCATAGTACACATAAGTAAATAGCACACAGTGAATTGAAAAAACACATAAATAACACTTATCTTTTATGAAAGTCACCAACTACGCGCAGAACTTAGATGTTCCTCCTAGTCATAGACTCTGTTGCGCATAAGCTTTCAACAACATGTCACCCTCGATCCGGGGTGTAAAATCCACCAAGTAAAAAGAATTTCTAATGTTAGGCTAAGGTATGATACACAGTGGAATTTTTCATTCCAACATGCCCACTACTGCAACTAGTCTATTTTCCCTCATTCCCCACATGTCTGTCCCACCCCAAGATGTATCCTCGTTCTCTTCTGAATAGTCCTTTGGTTGCCTCAATTCCCTTCAAGGGCTTCAACAACAATCCGAACATGAAGTCTTAGAGCACTGCAACTAATTCTTAACACACCTTGGAACAATTCCCAACAAACTCTCACCTAGAGAGAGTGCTCACGGGCCTGGCAACCCACCTCTTCGACAACAAATTTCTCACCTGGAGAGAATTCCCATGTGCTTGACAACCCGCCTCTTAGACCACAACCGGTTTAACCCAAGCACGTGGTTATACAACGAGAATAAGTTACAACAAACATTGATTTCCCACAGAGGAGAGTTGGTCTGAGAAGATGACAAAAAAATAAGTGAATCCCCCAAAATACACTAAGGCCATCAATATATATTGCATGCCTTAAACTAGACACTTGTCACCTTTAGAATTAGCGTTATCCACTTGGTGATTCATTCCCATCCCTCGGGAACTTAGGATAAATAAATATCCATAACTTACACTTTTCATAAATATGAATAAAATATTCCCTTGGACTTAAGTTCCCTAGGCTAAGCCCCTCTCATAAACTCTGAGTTTCCTTTTCCCTTTTTTGGTAGAGTTTAGCCCCCCGTCTCTTTTCGTCTGATCTTTCTATGTGTAACTTTGTGATTTTATTAATAAATTGAGTGTGGTTACATTAAAAAAGGATAGGCGCACTGACCTAATTGCATCATGGCTCACTAGCATCATAACCACATAGGCTCCCCGACCTCAAATATATATACATCCATATATATAGAACTTGGTCATCCTCGTGCACTTACTTAGATGTGTGCAACACTATGGAATGTGTGCACCCTTCCCTTGGTGAGCAATCCATACGCACTTATGTAGGTGCGCACAACACTATGGCACGTGTACACTCTTTCTTTGATAACAATCCTCGTGCACTACTGAGGTGCGCACAGGACCAAAACTTGGTGCCAATGACTCACTAGCCTATATGTACATTTACAATTACAATTGGTACCAACGACTCACCAGCCTATATGTACAATTACATATGGGGTTCATATTAGGGACATTACATGGGGAGTGGGTCAACTTCCAAATTAGAAAGAGATGTTGTATATAGGCCTATAGGAACAGAGCCCCGAAACAATTTGATATGAACAAACTAACCCAGGGGTACGCATAAGAAATAACCCCAGATACTTATTTTTCCAAGAGACATGCAAGAGACTAGAGCTTCTATGGGTTGAGACAAATACTGCAAACATTAGAGATATTAGATTATAATGCGAACTAGTGGTTATGTTGAAAACCACATATAGGGAGATGTAGACAACTAGAAAAACCACATGCTCTTCTTTCCCAATTGCTTTGAAATTTCCAAAATCCATTAAACCCATTAAACACAAATCAAATTTTGAACAATAAAACATAAATACTGTTGAATAAGGTACTTGACCAAAGAAAACTAGATACTAACTAGCAGAGTTATAAACCATGCAAAAGTGCTAAAACTAAACCCAAGTCCACGTCCTCAGAGCTGTCAAGACCGCCCTCTTCTACCACAAAATCTACATGAATAAGGGACTGGCTAAAAAGACTCAAACCCAATTCTTTCCATAAAAAGTGCCATTGGTGATGTCCCTGCCGACCATGAATATTGAAAATGGAAATTGAAAATATAAAATTGAAAATGGTGTTAAATTTTTTTGTTATTTGACATTCAACATTATCATGGAAAATCTTTAAATATAGTATTATGTAATTTTAGGTGCAAAAGTGACAACTAATTTACCATTTGAAAGATGATTTGTGTTCGATAAATATACTATCTAAGAGCAGGCCACCGTTAATGTAACAACCCACATTTTCAAGGTGTCATACATAGCTAGTTATTAATTAATAATATTTAATCGTTAAGTATAAGTAAAGAATAAGTAATTAATGGGAGTTTTAATAATTTCCATGTATCAATAGAAAAACAAAATATCTTTTTACAACTTTCTGGAATTGAAAACTCATTGAAGTATTTACATTTACATGAAACACTTTCAAATTTCCAAATCTCTAGATACTAATTTTTTTTTAGAGTCCATTGAATTTAATTAGAATGCTTTATCAAAATCTAGGGAGTATGTATTTTTACAACTTTCTAAAATTGGAATTGGAAACTCATTGAAGTATTTACATCAATCACTTTCAAATGTCCAAATAGTTGGATACAATTTTTTTAAGAGTCGGTTGAATTTAATTAGAATGTTTTGCCAAAATCAAGGGAGTATGGGAATATATATTGGGAAGAGAGGTGGGGATCGCAAGGTTGGAAGCACACTGAGTGACCGACATACATAAATTCATAAAATGAATGATGGAATAATCATCTATTATTTAATTAATCAACTCCTACCAGTTGTTGCTGTGTTCCAAAACATAAGACTTTAACGTATAAATATATATATAATATGTAATTATATATATATAATATCAAGTGGAACAACCCGTGCCAACCAGGATAATATAATAATATCATATTATATTACATATATATAATATGTAATAATATCAAGGTAACAGGGTTGCCAAAAAAGGAGCAATCCGTGCCAACTATAGCTGGGATAGTGTTATATCAAGTGGCTTAGGTGCATGCAAAAGATTTGAAACAAAATATGGTCGCGTGGGAA
>JASDQU010508150.1:35005-48036 GCA_032191745.1 Picea mariana
CACAAGGAAAGGACATAAAGAATCCTTTCCCAAAGAGCGATAGTAAAGCAAAAGGAATCTTGGAGCTCATCCACTCAGATGTATGTGGTCCAATGCCATCAACCTCTCTAAGTGGGTATGTATACTATGTGCCATTTATAGATGATTATTCTTGCAAGACTTGGGTTTATTTCTTGAAATCAAAAGATGAGGTACTCAGAAAGTTCAAGGAATTCAAAGCCTTGGTAGAAAATCTCTACGAAAGAAAAATCAAGATATTCAGGTCAGATAATGGAGGAGAATACACCTCAAATGAATTTGGAAGCTTTTGCAAAGATGTCGAGATTAAGAGGGAGCTCACCACTCCCTATAATCCTCAACAAAATGGTGTAGCAAAAAGAAAGAATAGAACAATAATGGAAGCAGTGAAGACTATGATCCACGATCAAGATCTTCCAATGCACTGATGGGTTGAAGCAGCAAGAACAACAGTTTATGTCCAAAACAGATTATCCCATAGTGCACTTGGATTCAAAACCCCCGAAGAAATGTTCTCCGGAAAGAAGCCAGAAGTAAGCCATCTAAAAATATTTGTACACATTCCGAAAGAAAGGAGAACTAAGGTGGATCCTTTAGGAAAGAAGGGAATATTTGTTGGATATTGTGAGGTCTCTAAGGCCTTCAGAATTTACATACCAGGTTGCCATCATATTGAGATCAGCAGAGATGTAACCTTTGATGAAGATGCAGCACTTAAAAGATCAAGGAAATGCCATCTTGAAGAAGTATATGAAGGATAACCTATAACTCCCAGAGTTGCAAAACCTGTGAAGGAAGTTACAGTTACCCCTGATGATGAGATTCCAGAAGATCATGATATGATAGAATCTCAAGAACCTCCCCAGATGACGATCTCTCACAAGAGAAAGCCAACTTGGGCAAGGGAACTTATTCAAGATGGAGAGAAGTATGGTGCCCCAGAAGGAACCATGAGACAAAGCAAGAAACCTAAGCCATTCTCCAGTTATATGGCCTTGATGTGTGATCTCATAGAAAAGGAACCTACTTGCTTTGAAGAAGCCATTCAGAAGAAAGAATGGGTGGATGCCATGACGGAAGAATACCAGTCCATTATAAAGAATGATGTATGGGAAATAGGTCCCAGAACAAAGAACAAAGATGTGGTATCTTCCAAATGGATATACAAGATAAAACATACTGCAGACGGAAGCATTGAAAAACATAAAGCAAGATTTGTAGCTCGTGGCTTTTCTCAAAAGGAAGGCATTGATTATGAAGAGACGTTTGCTTCTGTAGCCAGATACACTTCTATCAGAACTGTTATTACCATGACGATCATGCTTCAAATCTGAGTTTAAATTTAGCAGGTGACTAAATCAGTGTAGAAACATGGCGTTATTTGGTGGTTCGGGTCGTATGTGGCAGTAATATGGACAAATATGGCGGAAGAGCGAAGGAAGGAGTCTTACGGACCATTGATCTTGAAGCAACCCAGATCAACGGTTGAGGCCCATATCGGGCGGTGAACTAGCGTGGAACTTAATTATGCGAGGGCGGGCCGGGGAAAACCATTGTGGTTTTAATAGTGGACGCGTGGCGCCCTTAGAAGGGCATCGGGGTGAAAAGTGGTTCGCCTGAAACCGTTTTCTCAACAGCCACGATGTCACGAGGTTTAATGTGTCAAATCAACAACTCGTGGGGAGAGGTGACGGTTAGTCAAATCACCTCACGTCGTTGGTTCAGGTACTTCCCATCCGACATGTCAAGCGAACATCGTCATATAACTAACTCAAAAGTTCATCATTCGAAGTAGATTGATGAAGCATGGCAAACCAACGTACCATGTCAGTAATTCATGATTAGGATTCAAGGACTACCGATCTTCAGATATGGGTAGCTTTATCCTACTCCGGAAAATCGTCGTCCCATGCATAAGTGGAGTAATCTCAAGCTGGATCGATTTCTTGAGTTCTGTAGAATTAAGGGAGACAAAATCGTGGCCTCTACAAGGTCGGAAGATATGGATAACGTCAATCGAACAATGTCCTATACAACGGGGTTCTCAACTAATGTGTCAAGCTTACCAATAAGTGAGAAAAAAAGGTGGGTTGCGCAGATATTAGCAACCAAATTTCATACAGAGCCCGCAACTAAATCAGAGTCGGGGGTCAGATTAAACCCTGTTATAAGGGACCTAGCCATCAATGAACACGCAGACGAAACCTACAAGCAGGCAGCGAAGAAGAAGCGGAGCAAACGGCAGAGAACAGAAATTAGAGCTGAGACGATGGAAAGCGTCGGAGAAAATCAACTCGCTTGGTTGAGCACTCTGAAAGAGGAAATCGCCAAGCTGAAATGAATTCTCAGGTAAGATTAAGTACATTCCAACAAATTTTGGACAGATGGCGGTCAAAGAAAGGGGCCCCAGATCTGACAAACCCGTTCCTAACGGTCCCTTTAAAATAGGATAACTGTTATTACAAATCACTCATTTTTTGTAATTTATCTCTATTTTTAGAATTATGGGGAAGTCTAAATGTTTTGAATTCCACAAGTAATTCCCCTATATATGTATTATCTCGAGGATATGAAAAGGACGGAAAAAAGAGGAGCTTGCCCTCTGTGCAAGAAGACTTTGGTAATTTTTTGGGTTTGAATTGAATGTATATGCAGTAGCTTTGAAGTCTCTATGAAAAGATTCTAATGGTGGTGATATGAGTTTTGTCTTCCCTCATTGTATGTATTTCCCATGTTTCTTTAATTCCATTTACACCGTCTTCTGTTTAAATTGGAGAGTTAGAGGCTCAGAATTCATCATTTGATGCTCTTGGTTTAAGCAATTTAAACTGTGTATGTTTCTTCTTAACTAATTCAAAATTCATTCCTATAATGCTCTAATGTAATTATTTGTTTCTCTTTCCTCTTACCACTCTAATTAAATTCAAGTTATAACTCAGATTCATTGCCTCATTTAGCTTTTATCCTCTGGAGAGTTCTACAGGCCAGTCAATGTTTTCATTCAATTTCAAAATTTGATTCCATGGCCCTAAATGTCCCTCTCTTCTTGGCCAGCAACTTTATAAAAACCCCCCAAAACAAATCAAATCTAGCCACCAATTTGACACAGATATATCAAGTGACACGAGAGAGCTCTCTCTGAGTTGAGCAGGCTAGTGCCTCAGCTCTAAAGCTGGTTGAAATAGTTACCTCTGTCATTTGTCTATTCAGCTGGACAAAGTTTACAGAGTGCTAACATTCTGGCACTGCTGCCGGGGACGAAATTGAAAAATTTTCCCTGGGAAGAACGACATGGTTGAGTCCCAAGGTCTGAGAGCAGCAGAGACTGAGGCACACATTGGTTGTATTCCTGCTCTGGCAGCTCCACACATCAAAAAATCAGTTTGAAGGCAATTCCACTGGTAGAAGAATCCAGAAAATTTCAATTTTCATTGGCGACTCCACTCTCAATGAAGAATCCAGCTTCCAAAACATCAATGGCGACTCCACTCATAATGCAGAATCCAGATCCCAAGACGTCATTGGCGACTTCACTCAAATTTCGAATACAGAATGCAATTCAGAGGATTCACTGAAAGACAATGCCCCTTGACTGAGGTATGAGAAGGCATTATGAAAGAAAACAAATGCTCAAAATGGGATTTTTTTCAGATCATTTTGCTATTTGTTATAAGTTGTCTCTGGTCCTTTCTCGAAAATGCTAGGCAAGTTCTTATTTGCTTACTGCATGCAAATAATAACCATGACAATCCAGAAAATATATATCCCCCTCTTAAAATTACACGAACGTCCCCTCAGTTTATTACTCATTTTGATAAAAAAATTTCATCTGGGCTACGTGATGACCATAACCAAGTTGATGAGCCTCATGAAACCAGGGTTGATATTTCAGCTCCTGCACTTGATCCAACACCCTCCAAGACTCAGCATAGATACAGACCCTTAAAGTTACCCTACATCTTTCATAATTTTCCTCCAAAACACTATGAGTACCTACCTATGTTTGATGGGGAACCTGATAGCATCTCAGGTGAAAAACACATCCAAGGGTTTGAGCATTTTATAGATTTGTTTGAGATTGAACATGATGATGTTTGTATGAGGGCCTTCTCTCAATCTTTGAAAGAAGACACCAAAAACTGGTTTAAACATTTGCAGCCAGAGGAAATTAGCTCATGGGAGGAATTGAATGATGTCTTTTTAAAGTTTTGGGGCAATAAGAAGTCTTTGGACCTACATCTTAGAGAGTTCTATGCTTTGGAAAAGCAGGACAATGAAACTATTTCTATATTCAGCATAAGGTTTTCCAGTATCTATCAAAATTTACCCAAAGAAATTCGACCCACTGAAGTTGTTGCTATGCTCCATTATGTAAGTATTCTCCATCCAGATTCGTCTCTCCTTCCTATGGAAAGAGATCCAAGTCCTTACAACAAATGTTCTATGATGCTCAGGACATTCAGCACAACATCCAAGCATGTGAACAGATTCAAAATAAAGTACCAAATGCCCAAGAATGTGAAAGGGAATATGAGAGGAAAGAGGTTGATTGGGATCCTGAGCATAGATTTGAAAATACCATAGGTCCTCTTGCAGTTTCCAACGCCAATGATTCTGAAAAAATTTATATTCCACCTGTTGAAAGAGGGGGTACTAATCCATCTCATGATAAGCAAAAGGATGATCGTTTTATGTATTCGTTTACAGACGGTCAAGTGGATGAGTTTACAAATCATTTTGTTGAAGAACAGGTTGATGTTCCCAGTTTGTTCTTATTAGATGACATCGCACAGACAGTTGATTTGCCTGTATATGACGAATATGAAGAGGATTGTGATGACCAAGACTTTCTTTTTCAGCAGTACAGTGAGATAAATCAACCTATGTATCACAGTTACAAGGAGCAAAGTATTGGATCAGCTGAAGAAAATTCTCTACCCTTGTGCTTTGCTGCATTCAAATTTTTGAGAGAGAATTCTAAAATCATTGTTGAAGCAAGCAAATCTGTGTTGATGCAAAGTCACACCAAACCAACGAAACAGATCGACAAGATATTGGAGCACTTTTCTCAGGCGCTTAATGACCATGTTCCTTGCTTTGTAGAAGACCTTGTCAATTCAAAGGTTCAGTCATTGATCAAAGACAAAGGTGAAAATGAGCATGTCCAGCAATCCAAAGAGATGGAGAAATGTACCTATGACGACATTGGAGAAAATGAAGAAGATTTTGAGTCAGGTAACAGAACCTTGCCATTGTGTTTTCCCTCATTCGAACTATTGAGACAAAATAGCGGTTCAAATCAGAAAGTATCTGAGCATGAAGTTGAAAGTGAAGAAAGCAGTGGACTTACAAATAAAAATTCTCTCCCCTTATGTTTTTCTTCCTTTGAATGGTTGAAAGAGAATCATGAGACTTCAGAGAAAACAGGGAGTTCTGACTGTATTCACAGTAGTATTGTATTACATGAAAAGGTTGTTGTCATTGAAGAACACCAACTACACTCACATGCATTGAAAAATCATTACTTGGAAAATTTGGAGTGGCAACCTGCGCTTAACCATCAGATTAAAGAAGAAGCTAATCAAGAAATTGTTGTTGAAGGTCGTTTTTCTTCTCCTAAAACTAATGCAGATGTTCAACAACATTCCCAGCAAGACAAAGTATTTCAAGGTTGCCTTTCTTCCCTTGAAAATGACGTAGTGATCCTATTTCTGAAAAGCCTAGACATGGATGGAGATTTTGAAACTTCACCTATGGAGACTCCAAGCAGCGAGGGAACACTTGTGGAGGAAGCTTACTCTTCTGTCTTGACTCCTGAAAAGGAAACATTTTTTCATATGATTCATGATCCCAAGACACATTATATGGAGAAGGTTTATAATCAGAATTCACCAATAATAGAGAACTGCAATGAATTTAAGTGTGTGTCAAATGTGAGTCCTTTTACATCAAATGAGTTTCTCCAGCCATGGTTACCTTATGACTCAAGAAATCTTTACTACCAAAACTTCTCAAAAAATTTGCCAGTTTTTTTATAGAAGTCAACAAGTTAAATCACTTGAAAACAGAAATGCAGTGGAAGGAGTGAAATGTGATGATTGTTTTACGCATATCTTAGAGGATCCATTTGTGATCCTGTTGGAGGAAGTGAACAATCCAGGCCCTTCAAAAAATTTTAGAATTGGACTTATAGATAAAATTTTGAATAAATCGTCAGCAGAAGGGTTTTTGAACAAGCAAGTACAAAACAAACGAACGATGGATAGAATGTTGTCATGGCTACATTGGGATTATGATTTCACTTGATTGACGGTCCTTTTTCAGCAATTAGGATAGGTAGGAGTGTGTGAATAAGCTTGTTGATCAAGCATTGTTTTCCAGTAGTATGTACAGTTAGATCCTAGCAGTAATTTTTCAACATCCAATGGAAAGCAATTTGCAAAAGTCGTTTTTAAGATTTGACGATTTAGTCTCCAAGACAAAACAGGATGCCCACACACGTTTGAAGGCAGCCCAATGAAGAAGGCACCGGGTCTACAATTCTTTGCTACCTCACAAGGCGGATAGCATCCCCAGTTGAAGCCTATGTTATCACCATGACAATCATGCTTCAAATCTGAGTTTAAATTTAGCAAGTAACTAAATCAATGTAGAGACATGGCGTTATTTGGAGGTTCGGGTCGTATGTGGCGGTAATATGGACAAAAATGGCGGAAGAGCGAAGGAAGGAGTCTTACGAACCGTTGATCTTGAAGCAACCCAGATCGACGGTTGAGGCCCATATTGGGCGCTGAACTAGCGCGGAACTTAATTATGTGAGGGCGGACCGGGGAAAACCATTGCGGTTTTAATAGTGGATGCGTGGCACCCTTAGAAGTGCATCGGGGCGAAAGGGTTTCGCCTGAAACCGTTTTCTCAACAGCTTCGATGTCACGTGGTTTAATGTGTCAAATCAACAACTCGTGGGGAGAGGTGACGGTTAGTCAAATCACCTCACGTCACTGGTTCAGGTACTTCCCGTCCGACATGTCATGCGAACGTCGTCGTATAACTAACTCAAAAGTTCATCATTCAAAGTAGATTGATGAAGCGTGGCAAACCAACGTACCATGTCAGTAATTCATGATTAGGATTCAAGAACTACCGGTCTTCAAATATGGGTAACTTTATCCTACTCCGAGAAATCGTCGTCCCATGCATAAGTGGAGTAATCTCGAGCTGGATCGATTTCTTGAGTTCTGTAGAATTAAGGGAGATCAAATCATGGCCTCTACAAGGCCGGAAGATATGGATAACGTCAATCGAACAGTGTCCAGTACAACAGGGTTCTCAACTAATGTGTCAAGCTTACCAATAAGTGAGAAAAAAAGGTGGGTTGCGCAGATATTAGCAACCAAATTTCATACAGAGCCCGCAACTGAATTAGAGTCGGGGGTCAGATTAAACCCTGTTATGAGGGACCTAGCCATCAATGAACACGCGGACAAAACCTACAAGCAGGCAGCGAAGAAGAAGCGGAGGAAACAATAGAGAACATAAATTAGAGCTGAGACGATGGAAAGCGTCGGAGAAAATCAACTTGCTTGGTTGAGCACTCTGAAAGATGAAATCGCCAAGCTGAAATGAATTCTCAGGTAGGATTAAGTACATTCCAGCAAATTTTGGACAGATGGCGGTCGAAGAAAGGGGCCCCAGATATGACAAACCTGTTCCTAATGGTCCCTTTAAAATAGGATAACTATTATTACAAATCACTCCTTTTTTGTAACTTATCTCTATTTTTAGAATTATGGGGAAGTCTAAACGTTTTGAATTCCACAAGTAATTCCCCTATATATGTATTATCTCAAGGATATGAAAAGGATGGAAAAAAGAAGAGCCTACCCTCTGTGCAGGAAGACTTTGGTAATTTTTTGGGTTTGAATTGAATACATATGCAGTAGCTTTGAAGTCTCTATGAAAAGATTTTAATGGTGGTGATATGAGTTTTGTCTTCCCTCATTGTATGTATTTCCCATGTTTCTTGAATTCCATTTACACCGTCTTCTGTTTAAATTGGAGAGTTAGAGGCCCAAAATTCATCATTTGATGCTCTTGGTTTAAGCAATTTAAACTGTGTATGTTTCTTCTTAATTAATTCAGAATTCATTCCTGTAATGCTCTGATGTAGTTATTTGTTTCTCTTTCCTCTTACCACTCTAATTAAATTCAAGTTATAACTTAAATTCATTGTCTCATTTAGCCTTTATCCTCTGGAGAGTTCTACAGGCCAGTCAATGTTTTCATTCAATTTCAAAATTTGACTCCATAGCCCTAAATGTCCCTCCTCTTCTTGGCCAACAACTTTATAAAATCCCCCAAAACAAATCAAATCTAGCCACCAATTTGCCACAGATATATCAAGTGACACGAGAGAGCCCTCTTTGAGTTGAGCAGGTTAGTTCCTCAGCTCTAAAGCTGGTTGAAATAGTTATCTCTGTCATTTGTCTATTCAGCCGGACAAAATTTACAGAGTCCTAACAAGAACCATCATAGCTCTTGCAGCCAAAATGAAGTGGAAGTTACACCATATGGATGTGAAAACAACCTTCTTAAATGGTGTTATTGAAGAAGTGTATATAGAACAACCACAAGGGTTTGAAGCTGAAGATAGAAAGACTCATGTATGCAGGTTGAAAAAAGATTTGTACGGGTTGAAGCAAGCTCCTAGAGATTGGTATGGCAGAATTGATAGTTTCCTTATGATCTTGGGCTTTACCAAGAGTAAAGTTGATTCTAACCTTTACTTCAAGGTTATGAATGATGAGATATTGTATGTGGATGACTTATTCTTAACAGGAGAAGAAAAGTTCATCACAGATTGTAAGAAGAAGCTCGCTGCAGAATTTGAGATGAAAGACCTAGGCTTGATGCATTATTTCTTAGGTCTTGAAGTTTGGCAGAGCCCAGAGAAGATCTTCCTTAACCAAGGGAAGTATGTAGTTGAAATACTGAAGAGATTTGACATGTTGGAATGTAAATCCATGAACACAACCATGGAAACAAAGTTGAAGCTCTTGGTTGATACTTTGTCAAAATTGGTTGATGCTACACTATATAGATAGATTATTGGTTCATTGATGTATCTGACGAATACCAGGCCAGATATATGCTTTGTTGTGAACACCTTGAGTCAGTATCTGGTAGAGCCCAGACGTGTTTACATTGTAGCTGCAAAGCATGTGATGAGATACCTTAAGTGTACGTTGGATTATGGTCTCTGTTATACTGGAGATTATGACTTCAGACTGTATGGTTATACTGATTCAGATTGGGCTGGAAGTGTTTCTGATAGAAAGAGCACTTCAGGATGTTGTTTCAATCTGGGGTCAGCCATGACTTCGTGGCAGAGCAGGAAGCAATCCAATATTGCTCTCAGCATGGCAGAAGCGGAATACATTGCAGCATGTTTAGCCAGTTGTGAAGCCATATGGCTTCGAAAGTTGTTGACAGGTCTATTCGATCTGGAGATGGAAGCCACCGTGATTCTATGTGATAACCAGAGTTGCATAAAGATGACGGAGAACCCAATGTTCCATGATAAGTCGAAGCACATAGAGATCTGGTATCACTATATTCGTGATATGATGCAGAGGGGAGCTGTAGAGCTCCAATATGTTAGCACAGATGAGCAGGTTGCAAATGTGTTGACCAAGCCTCTGTCTCGTGTAAAGTTTGAGTTCTTCCGAGACAAGTTTGGTGTTGTCCGAAAGGACCTCCCTCGAAAGGGGGAGTGATGTTGATGATACTATGGTATCCTGACCAACAGTGGGTAGCTCCGTTAGGATTTTATATCCTAGGGGATTGATCATCCCTGGGTAGATCCTGAAGGTCCGGTAAGGATGGTATGTCAAAGTACATGTGCATGTGTATGCCAGCTGTGGTCAGTAGTGGTAGCTCTGTTAGGATTTTATATCCTAGAGAATCTTTTGATTCCTGGGCAGATCCCGAAGGTCCGGTAAGGACGGTCTGTCAGAGTACCACGTGGTAGCTCTGTTAGGATTTTACATCCTATGGAATCTTATGATTCCTAGGTAGATCCTGAAGATCCAGTAAGGACGGTCTGTCAAAGTACCACAAAATGTTGTTGTTGCACCTACCTCATTCTGTTGCCATATGATGATGATGTTGTTATCTCAGCCTCGTGCTGATGATGTTGTTGTTTCAGCCTCTTGATGTTGTTGATGATGTTGTTGATGATGTTGTATCAACCTCGTGTTGTTGATGATGTTGTTGTATTAGCCTCATGCTATTGATGATGGTGTTGGTGATGTTGTTATGCTAATTGATGTTGATGTTTCAGCTTCATACAGATGATGATGATGATGCTACTCCAGCTCCATGCTGTGAATGATGATGAGAAAAACTTCTGATGATTTGTACATATGCCAGTCAATGTTCTAGATGTTGATGATGTTGTTGCCCTCTCTCTCTCTCCTGATGATGTCGTATTGGGTTATGTCAGTAGAATACCCTTCTTGTTAAGGGGGAGTGTTGAAATATTATAACTTCGAAGAATATTCTAATTATAATTGAGTTATTATCTTATAGATCAAATCCCCTTTTGTGAATTGATCATGTCGGGTCGTGTATAAGACCAAATCCCCTTTTGTGGATTGGTCAAACCATTTATATGGTGGTATTTGTGAAGTCAGCCCCTAGGGTTTATATAGTGGTTTTAACCACTCTTGGAAGAAGTCGACCCTACTAAGTGAAGAGACATAACTCTAGCCCCTCCTCACTAGTATTTATAAGTGAGGATGGCGCCTCATTTGGTCACTCACTCACTCACACTTCTAATGCGCATCTTTTGAAGGTAGTTGCAGTTGCAAGAAGAAGGAGAGAGAGGCGCATGCTCAGTCCTAGTCTATTCTTGGTGGTTTGGTCTTAAGTCTTGGCATTGTATTGGCAATCTATCATTGAGGAAGTTTTTGTTGGGTTTTCTCCCCCATGAGGGTTTCCCAGGATAAAATGTTGTGTACATTGTGATTGTGTTTCTTTCAGTGATCCTACTTATGTTGTTGTTTTGGAAATGCTCTAGAAAATTGAAAAGAACCTAATAACAGCTCTAAATTTAACATATGGATCGATTTCAACAAGTCGCACACCCATATTCCAAAAATCCTTAGAGAAAAGTAATTACACAATCAAACTATTGGAACAAGATAAGATTAAAACTAAAAGCCCCTATTTGGTCTAGGTTTGGATCCCTCAATTCTTTTTTTTCTTCAAGAGCTAAGCTCGTCAGGGAAATTTTGGACTCTGGAGCTCCTCTAGCACCAACTAACCGGGATCCCATCCAATAAAACGAAAGAATTATAAATCTCCAAGATAATAGATAGGAATACTGCAAATAGAGCCATTGCAAAACCCATAAGAGGAGTACTTCCCCATCCAGGAGTTACTTTACCATATTCTGAATTAAGCGGTTTTAAGGACCTTCCTACACTAGTTGATCTTGGCGTGGTTTTGGAAGTATCATCAATGGTCTATGTAGCCATAGAAACTATTGTATTGGTTGAGATCTGTTAACTTTGTTATTTTATCGTAAACATACCTTGATATTGGGATAATCTATTAATGGAAACTACAACCTTAGTCACCATCTCCATATCTTGTTTACTTGTGATCTTTACTGGTTATGCCATATACACTGCCTTTCGGAAACCCTCTGAACAACTTAGGGATCCTTTTGAAAATCATGAGGACTAATTGAAAAAATGACCTTCCCCTATAGGGAAAGTCATTCTTTCTTTGATGGGAGAGAAAGAATGAAGATTTGGAGCAAGTTTGGTTCAAGACACCATTCATCTTCATCCAAGCACGTTAGTAAAGTTCTTTTAATCAAAAGAGGAGGAGATTTGATGAACAAACATAATCTGATCTATGCAGAAGGTTTGGTTACTGAATCATTCCTCAACGGTATGTTTCGAGTTCTGAAAGATAATGGATGTTAGATTCTGACTCATATTTCAGGTAGGATTCGACGTAATTCCGTACGAATACTACCAAGAGATAGGGTCTAGGGTCAAGGTCGAATTAAGTGCTTATGATTTAACCAAAGGACATATAAAATATAGACTTGGCAACGAATCTTCAAACGATTGAATCACCTTTTGAACATCTGATAGGGATAGAGAATCATAGATTCAATGGACTCTCTTTCCCAGGGAACAAAATATAATATGAGCAAATTGGAGGGTCACAAATATGAAAATTCGTGCTTCTATTCATAGAATTTGTGGAAAATGTTGACCAATTCGAAGATGAAAACGAGTTATGATAATTTGTTCCAATCCGAGACATAAGCAAAAACAGGGGTAATCCTCTTCTATATCAATGAACGGATCTAGTGGTAAAATAGATTTCGATATGCATTTTTCGAATTGAAATCATAATGATTATTATGACAAAAAATATAAGAAGAATTGGTTCACATAGGAATGAACATCGAGTACTCAAAGAAGTTATTTATGTTCAAGCAAGTTTTAACAATACCATTGTGACTGCTACAGATGTACAGGGACAAGTTTTGTGTTGGTATTCTACTGATGCTTGTGGATTCAAAGGTACAAGGAGAGGTACACCATTTGCTGTCAAGACTGCAGCAGAAAATGTTATTCATACATTAATGGATCCGGGTATGGAATGAGTCGAAGTTATGATAAGTGGCCCTGGTCGAGGGAAAGATACGGCATTACAAACCATTCGTAGAAGTGGCATATTATTAAATTTTGTACGTGACGTAACCCCTATGCCACATAATGGATGTAGACCTCCCAAAAAGAGACATGTGTAAGAATTGAATGAATTTCAAAAGAAAGAAATGATTTTATGATCTGATCAAATAATCTTGGTACGAATCACGATTCGAGATGAAATCTGTCTCTATTCAGACACTACGATGGAAGTGCACCAAATCCAGAGCATACAATGAGCGTCTTCATTATGGTCGTTTTGCTCTATCCCTACTC